>CANUEY010587352.1:0-32662 GCA_948099555.1 Croton setiger
CCCCCCCCCCCCCCCCCCCCCCCCCCCCCCCCCCCCCCCCCCCCCCCCCCCCCCCCCCCCCCCCCCCCCCCCCCCCCCCCCCCCCCCCCCCCCCCCCCCCACGTAAGACCTCGCACTGATTTTGCTTATCACCTCTGTGTAATCTCGGAAGGACGTGCAACCTCACACGTTTTTGCTAATCAACTTCACATAGTCTCCGATGAGGTGCGAATTCACACAATTTTACCTAAACTATTCACGACATGGCAATTAATCTTAGACAAATGCAACAACATTACAAGTGAAATTCAAATTTCTTAATACTCGTCAGCATGTGTTAAAATCAAATTCAGAGTTAAGCATGTATTGTAAGTGCAATTGTTTGCAAGTCACACGTGTCTCAAAAGAATGAATAATTATAAAAGATTGTGCGAATATAACTCCAAATTTATAAGGAAAGAAATAAGTCACCGCATTTAAGGATGTGCGACCCGAAACTGGGAATAACCTGAAATTGGTATCGGAAGGTATTGAAATTTTATTTTCGAGTAGGTTTAAATTTTGGAAGCATGTTCAACTCAACCATCGTTTCACTCAAATTTAAATAGTAACATAACAAAATTTTTATTTTTAATTTTACTCTTTATTTCATATTTTGAGTATTATTAGAATTAATCTTTTTATTTGGATATTTTAACAACAACATAAAAATGTGAGATTTTTAAAAATTCGAGCAAAGTTGTGGGTAGTTTGTTATAATAGGCCGACGTTTGTTTAGTTTAATTTTTATTTTATTTTTTTTGTCAAACCAACGTTTATTTAGATGGAGGCATAAGTAAGTTTTAGTTTGGAAAAATCACAAAATAACCACCTAATTGTATGTTTTTAAATAATAATTCATCCTATTTTTGAATGGAGTTTAAACAATTTTTTAATAGGGTCTGAACAGTTTTTGACGATATTAGATATATTGAATCAAATACAGTTTGAACAAATTTATTAGTTTGCTTAAATATATTAAAAGAATAATTAGTTTTATTTAAATTTATTAAAAACAGCCATATTTTCCCAAATTTATTAAGAAAAAGACTATTTTCGTCTAAAGCCCTTTTATTTTTGTATGGATGCCTCCAGCAGTACTAGAAAGTGCACATATTGATTTTAGACCAGGCGTTTCATTTTTTATTCAGAAATTATGGTATGAGCTTGAGACGTGTAATTTCTGGTGACACGTGGCATCAGAATAATGGCTAATATCACACGTGTCAATAACTGAACAAAAAGTAAAAGATTTTGAAAAATGCAAGTCTTAGTTCTGGACATTTCATTTTCAAAGACGAATATCCATTACACATATTCGCAGCAACAGAGTGGTACCTACGCGCTGCACTAAATTACTTTTATTTTCATTTTTTCAAAAAAAAAAATTTTAAATTGATATTTTTTTCCTAGAAAAAATATTCTTTTAGTTTAGATTAGATCATAAATATATTTGATGCGACTTACCATTAGCTTTATGTATTCTCTCTAACGGGTGTTTGAGAAATAATTCTTATTTAAATTAAATAAAATAATAAATAATAATTTTGACACAACTGTACCGTTTTTCTATTACTGATACTTCAAATAGTTATAAAATAAATTTAGAAATCAAATAATAACAACTAAAAAGAAAATAAATTAAAATCGAACAAAAATAATACTCATTTGATTACGGGTATTATTTGATATCCAAATTTATGAGTATTTGAAAGTAGTGGTCGCATGCAGGTGTTGTGCTGGAATTTTTTTTCTTTTCTTATTTAATTTAAATAAAGTGTATTGTTAAAATATCATAGTTTCAATGGAGGTTGAAAATGAATTAAAGTGTTTGCAACTGATTATATAGCTTCACAAATCAAAAACTCCTTTTAATTTGTTGATTAAATGAGTAGATTTTTTATTAAATTAAAATTAATAAATATTCAGTTTAGGCCTTACATTTAGACGTGGTGGTGGCTGGTTCCGCCTGAAAAAGCCGGTGGTTTTGGTCTGCCAGATAATTGGAATCGGTCCGGCCTCAAACGATAACTTTTAAGCCCAAACTGAAACCGTTGGAGATAGGGAAGAGCACAATTCAATTTTTATCGACACCGAACTGAAAAACCGAAAAATTTTGGTTTGGTTAATCGAATTTCTTACCATTTTCAGTTTTTCAGTTCGATTTTCAGTTAGTATTCTTGAAAATTTTGATTAGTTCGGTTAACCGAAAAATCAAACTAAACCTACGTTGTTTAGTGTTGTCTCCCTCTTGCTTGTTGGTTTTTCGGTTAGTTCGGTTTGGTTTTCTCCCTCTTTCCTTACGTTTTCGGTTAATCAAAAATTTTGATTTCGATTAGCCGATTAATTTTCGGTTCGGTTTTAGATTAGTGTCTTTCAAATTTGGTTAATTGAAAATCGAACTTTCAGTTCAGTTTCGGTTCACCAAATGTTTTGCCTTAGTTGGAGGGACAAGCCGATCTAGATTCAACCATTTTATAAACTATGACCCGGGCCGGGACTCGAACCCAACCCGACCACATCCATGTCCACTTACACTTGTATGTAATGTTTAGTTTGGTCATTTACGTCTTTTGCTTATTAATTGCTCCATATGTGAACAAAATTGTCAATTTAATCCATTTTAAAATAAAATAATGTCATTTATTGTATCTATTAAAACAAGTAAGCTTAAATTACTAAAAGTATAACTTAAATAAATTTACAAATATCATCTCTAAAAATTAGTTGGTTAGTGGTTTAAAAATTTTGAAAATTATTATTTCAAATTAATTTACAGTCTCAAAATAAAATTATTCATTTAAATTGATAAAAATTGTATTTCTAAATATATAAATAAGTTTGGATTATATTTTTAGAATGTGATATAAATATTTTAATTTTAAAATATAATTTAGATACTAAAAATTATTTTTATCATAACCAATAAATTTATGAAATTATTTTGGCATTGTTGGACATTTATATGTTCATATTTGTTGTCTATTAGACTAATAATTTCTTGTATTTCCTTTGACAATCAAGAAATTAAGAGGCAAGAAAAAATTTTTGTTTTTCTTAAAACCTTGACTATGAAAATCACTCATCTCTTAACTTCACTTTCTCTTTTTAAATTAAATTTTTAAGAACTATATTTAATGTTTTTATTCAAGTTTTAAAAATCTAATTCAAGGGTGCTTTCCCAAAGGAATCAAAAATTAAAAAACATAAGTTTGAATCATGGAAAAAATTAGATTTTACAGAACTTGAAAATGTGAAATTCTAATAAAAATTAAAGTTTTACAAATTCAAAATGCGAAATTAATTTGTTTAAAAAAAAAGTAATCAGATAATAACACATGGTAAAATATTGACAAATATTTTAAATAAATAATTTAATGTTTCGCAATTTGAAATTGCAAAACTGAATTAGAATGTTAATGACCAATAATATATTGATACATGTAAAACATCTGACGGAATCTTAGTTTCACAACTTGAAATTGCAAAACTAAACTGCCTATTTCAAATCCGAGAAAACAAAAAAATATGTATTCACATCAGCAAAACAGTCTGTAAATCTCTAAATTTCAGAAAATCATAATTTTGTCGAAAAATATTGCAGTTTGTGAAAATGGCATACATAACCCCATTTCCGTTGAATGTATCCTGGAAGAGTGTAGTACAATGGTGGATGACGTAGTTGGTTCAAACAAGAGCTTGACTGATGCAACAATCTGCATCAATGCTCAATTGTCTTTTGAACAGCTTATTGGTCGGGTATGCAGAGTTTGTCGGTGGATAAGAGGGTGGTGCAACAACGTTTTATTTTTTTGTGCATAGAAGACAATGAGTTAGACGTTATATCATTATGTGAGATGATGAGATTGTCCTGTTCTTATACTTTTATGCATTCAAATATCTAGAATTATACATATCAGCGGAATAAATTGCCAATGTGTATAATGCTACTACGTCTGCACCGTATGTTTCGTAAGAGAAAGTAACCACACTGCAGATGAGAATATTGACGCTAGATATGCTGATCCTAAAAATGAGGAATTCGTGAATGAGTCAGTCTACGTTTCTGCTGATCCAGCTGTAAATGAGGGGAGTGAAGAATAGATGTCTACTAATAGTGGTTCCAGTAGTTATAAGGAATATGTGTCTTGGCATAATGACACATATGACAGTGAAACAAATATAATTTCAATATCGAGGCATTTTATTTGCGGTAACATAAGAGAGAATGTACCAAAGGACGAGGATTTTGACGCACCTAAAATGTAGGATGGAATAACGAAGAGTATTAATGTCGACATCCACTTTAAGAGCAAGCAAGCTGTGATGTTTATCATGGCTAAATGGTCTGCGAAAAGAGTTGTGATATTTCACACCATCTATAGTAAGAAGACAATGTGGATAGTTAAGTCTGTTACCCGTGAGCCTACATGTCGACAAGAACTACTGTACGATTCGCATTGCGGCTAAAGTATTCGTGCATCGGAATATTCATGGTCTGGGAAGTAAAAAATGGTCAAATGGGTGAAGGAGCACAATTGTGCTGGTGCAAACATCAGGAATGAGGATAGAAACATGACCTCAAATGATATTGCGAAGCTGATTATTTAGAAGATTAAAAAAGACTAAGGATATAAGGTGAAATAGATTTTGACAGATGTATAAAAACGATCTGTGTTAAATTAAAGTACAAGAAAGCGTGGCACAGAAGGAGGAAAACCATTGTTGCAGTCTACGGTGCATAAGAAAATAATTTTAGGGAATTGCTGAGATATTTGGTCGCAGTGCAGGCGGCAAACCTGGACACCTTTGTCATGTACAAATTCAAATAGAGTACAGAAACTGGTTTAAGATGAATTTTCAGATATGTGTTCTGGCATTTGGCCCCTTTGTGTAAGCATACCAGTTTTTTCATTCAATCGTGATCATCGATGTAACCCACTTATACGGGTCATATAAGGGAAACTGATCGTACCAATGGTGAAAACGTTGAATAACAACATTTTGCCAATTGCATTTCTGGTCCTGGACGATAAGACAGTGCACAGTTGAATATGATTTTTAAAATACTTGAAATTGTACATTCTTAGCAATTAGTGGACCTGCATTATGTCTTATTGTTACCTACAAATCCTTTCTGCAATAAAGACGATGTTGGAGAAATATCCAGGAATAAGAGTCCATCAATTTTTCCTTGAGCACGTGAAGGCTAACATATCTAAGAAATACAAACATAAAGGTTTGAAGAAAACTTTACAACAATTTGGTACGAAGTTACAAGAGAACAAGTATTGGCTGCATGGTCGAGGTTGAAACAAAAATGCAGAAGAGCCTACCAGTATTTCTAGAATATCGATCCATAGAAATGGACTATTTTCGCTGACAACTGTTACAGATGGGGTTTTGTCAACCATTAACAACTCAGAGAGCTTCAATAATGTTCTAAAAGGAGCTCGTCATTTTCTAATTAGAGCTTTGGTTGAATCATTATTGGAGAATACGGTTGTAATATTTCTGCAAGACATAACAAAGAGAGAAAGATTTCAGACTATTCTCGCACTGATCCTCATGCAACAACTTATTAGGTACATGCACCATTCATGGACCCATACTATAACCTGCTGGAATCAAAATATAGGACTATACAAAGTTGTAACGGAACATAACAACATATAGCTGGTGTGACACGAAATTCGGAATTGCAGCTGCGAAAAGTGGTAGAATTTTAGAATTCCATGTTTACATGTAGTTGCTGTTATGGAAAAAATAAATCAATTAAAATAAGAAAGAGAAATTGAAATAAACAAATAAATAAATTAAAGAAAAAGTCATCAAGGCTGTGTAGACCTTAATAGAGCCTATGTAACCTCGCTACACATTCTGGGAGAGCCTCCTATCCTTCGGATTCATTATGTACTGGATTTTCCATGACTAATACCATTCTAAGTACTCCTGCAAGCACTCGGCGCATTCAATGTACTCCCCCTCAAAGATTGTGTTTGCTCAATGCGCCCACTCATTAACATATGTCCTCAGGTACGTGAGTCAATCAGTTGCGAATCGTTTGGCTCAGTCAACTTGTACAGACGCTCATGCTCCTCCCTCTGTAGCAGGCCAACATCTCTAGGTATCTTTTTTCTGTGCTCGAACTGTCGTCTCACCTTCCCAGGCACGTGGAACTCGACCACCTCAAAGAATATCAATGACGTCTGAGTGGTTCAGATTGGTGCTCCTGCCTTGCACACCTCAGGTAGGGTGGTTAGGATGGCCGACAAATACGGCATCTAAGAGAACTATCGAACAATAAACATTATTTAGCTTATATAGATAAAAACAATAAAATATGACAGACTTAAAACCATATTCCTCAGAATCCTGGAGAATGGAGAGCTGGTCCTGATAGTCAAGTAAATTGAGGCTCATGACCTCTGTCTAAATCTTTCATGTGTACTACCTTCAAAAATAAAAAAAAATCAGTTAGCATATACAAATAAAATAATAAAATACTACGGAAATAGAAACATACCTCTGTCTGTACAGACAATTATTAAACACTTGAGGATGTCGGGGTGGGAGTTGCAGTCGGAATGTTGATATTCTCTCCTAGACCCACATCTGTGTATAGTAAATTTCACTCGTGGGTTAGTTATATGTGCAAACGTGTACATAACAAACAAATAACTATAAAAAATTTAAAAATACTTGTAAGAGCAATAAAAATTTGTGGATGTAGTCCGCTATAACATCCCTAACCAAATTAAGTGTCAAGCATGACATCATTATAGACATAAAGTAAATCTTACGTAACTTGTTGCATAAACATCATTTTAAATTGAAGTTTCTTATTTGTTAAGAAATTAATATTTGAATATGTTACTGAATTAAGTAAAGAATGTGAATAATTTAAGTTTTAGGCTTGTTTACAGTCGGTCGACGTAAACGAAGCCTATTTAGGGTTTTTGCTCACGTGACCAATAACATGTCGGAATCGCGGAAAATTTAAAAGAAATGAATTTGGAATTTTATGTTTTGGTTATTGAATAAATTTTATTTGCTTTGGAACCCTAAAACTACAACGACGACGTATGATTTTGGCTCCGCCGAGGTTCTGGAGTCGATTTCGGGCGCCGCCCGGGCCGCGAATATTTTTCGGACCCGATTTTGCCAAAACTTTAAAATTTGTTTGTAATTATTATTTTATAATTAAAAATGCAAAGAAATGGTTAGAATTAAATGGTTTTGTGCAACAAACCAAACAAAGGAAAAGGAGGAAAGGGTAGGTTTAGGGTTAAAGGGATAATTATGGTTTTAAAGTTAAAAATGAAGTATGAGGTGTAAAGGAAAGTTATAGGGTCTTGGAAAAGGATCTTTAGAGTCTGGAGAGAGGGTTGAAGAGGTGGAAAAGCATGGAGATACAGCAGCCACGAGAGAAAACAGAAAAGAAGAGAAGAAAAAGAAAAGAAAGAAAAGAGAAGAGAGAAAGAAAAAGAGGAAGAAACCAACACATTCCATGGCTTCTAAGGTACCTAAGGAAGATTAAGAATGAAGTAGAAAAGAAAGAAATGGAAGAGAAACCATAGAAACGAAGAAAAACAATGAAGAGTGAAAAATAGGCAGTGAGAAACAGTAATCGAGAATGGAGAAAGAAAGAGAAAAAGAAGAAAATCTAGCTTGCATGGTTGGATTTGGGGCTTAGGATAGTTAGAGGGTGTTCCTGAGAAGAGTTGGGTGGTGAGAAACAGCCGGAAAATCGCCTAAAAGTTGGGTCCAGAAGCAGGATTTTGGGCAAAAATCTCGATCTGAGGAAAAAGACGATCAAAACGGAAGCACAGGCTGCGTTTTGATGAAAATCTCCTCCTAGGTACCTGAATTTGGTAAAATTACATTTTGATCCCTAAAGTTTATAATTTAATGTAATTTAGTCCTTCTAGCAAAGTTTTAATTGTTTTCAATATAGTTTTGCCAGATTTAATTTCTGATAAATTATATTTTGACCCTGAAGTTTTGGTGCATTTTCAATTAAGTTCTTCCGCCTAAAATTAATTTAGAAAAATTATATTTTGGCCCATAAACTTACTACCGCATTTCAATTATGCCATTGGAAAGTTTAAAATGTTGCAATTTAGTCCCTCCGCCCCAAATTGAGTTCTGAAAATTATATTTTGACCTTAGAACTTGCTGCCAGACTTCAATTAACCCTAGAAAACTTTGAAAAACTATTTAATTGAGTCCCTTTTTGTTTAAATTGAATTTATTTTTATTTTTTGGACTAATTGGATAATAAATTAAGTTTGATAATTAATTTTTATGGTGTTTTTAACATAAAAAATATATTATTTAAGTTAAAATCAAAGGGAATAATATTATTTGGTAATAAAATTAAATTAATTATAAAAGATCAATGTTTAATCATGCATATACCAAAACTATATGCAGTATTTACAAATGACGTGGTGAGAGGGAGAGAGACCTACGCTTCAGCTGTATCGACCTGACCATAGACTAGTGAAGTGTCTGACTTCATTCAAACTGTAGACCTGAAACATACATTGCGATTTTGATGAGTCGCATACTCAGCAAGTGTAAACCAGAACCATTTAAAGACAACATATAAGACAATTTATCATAATAAATCAAAACAGTATAATCTCAGGTCATAATTATCGTATATAATTATATTTATATCTTAAGATGCATAATGACATGTCTTTCCTTTTTCTTTAGTTATGATTTATTGACCAGGGAATTTCACAGCATGAGGTTCTATAACTGGATCCAGTTGCACATATAAGATCCGGAAAATTGTCGGTCATTCATATTATATAAGGATCCGAAGATCAACCTGTAACATATAGTATCCATAGATCATTCTGTATCATATAGGATCCATAAATCTTTCCGTCAAATCATATAGAAATCGTAGGTTTTTTTTTGTGAAATTTGCAAACACTGGTAGCGATAATCACAACAGCCATATTTAAGTTCTGTGGAAATGCATTTATATAGCATACATTTCATATAATCATATTTCATATAATCATATGACTGGGTTTCATTACCGGTTTAAACAACATATATAGGCAAAATTCGATCATATAACTCAACTGGTCGGATTTCAGTACCGACTCAGGAACCACAAACATCACAATTCATATATCAAATATTTCCAATTGAACGAGCTTCAGTACCAGTCCAAACAATTTAATATAATCATATAAACTCATTTCCATATATCACAGATGACCAGGCTTCAGTTTCGGTCCAAACAGTTCAATATAACATATTTAACAAATTTACAAAGTCATTTTCAAACATATAAGTAAGTGGGTTTAACACTTACAAAGTCATTTTCAAACATATAAGTAAGTGGGTTTAACACTTACAAAGTCATTTTCAAACATATAAGTAAGTGATTTTAACACTTATAAAGTCATTTTCAAACATATAAGTAAGTGGGTTTAACACTTATAAAGTCATTTTCAAACATATAAGTAAGTGGGTTTAACACTTACCTCCTATTGTGAGCTTGTGGGGCCTCGGGTTGTTTACCTCGACGCTCGAAAATTAGGTGCTGGGGGCATAATTTTCATCAAAACGCAGGGGCTGTTGTCGTTTCGGAGCCGCGATTTAGTGATCAAAACGGCAGCCCCTCTTGCCATTTTGATCATCTTCTTCCTCTCTTCTGCTTCTGTTTTGCCCTAATTCCTGTGACTTTGAGCCAACTTCCAGCAATTCGTACGTCCACCTCCGGTGGCTTTCCGGCGATCTACGACTACTGTTCTCTTCCTCTACACCCCTCTATCGGACCATCAGGCCAGAATTTCCCAAAACTCTTTATATTCTAAGATATAATCCCTCAAAGTTGGCTCCTCAACACTATTTTCACAATTTCAGATTTTGCCTGGTTTTCTTCCCAACTTCTAGCAGTTCGTCTGGCCACTGGCAAACTAAGACCACCAAACTCTTCCTCTACACCTCTTCTATCGACCCATAAGGCCGAATTTCCCCCATGCACGCTAGGTTTGAAAATATAACCTCTCAAAGTTGGCCCCTCAACACTGTTTTTACCCAGAATCTACTTTTCTCTCTCTACTGTGTTTTGCTTCTCTCTCAATTCCAGCCATTCTCTTCCCTTCCTATCACTTCTAAACTCTTCCTACATGCTTTAGGGACACACTGAATGTATTAAACTTTAAACACTTATTATAATCATTATTTTGACCTTAAAATCAGATTGAAAACAAATGCTGGCACAGAAATTTGGCTGGAAATATGAAGGAAAATGAAGAGAAGAATTAGGTGGAAAGTAGGATTAATTTTAAGTAAGATATTTAGTTGTTTAAGTTAAAAATGAAGTAGCTGGTGTAAAGTGTTACATATAGACTTGTTTCAGAAATTAGGAGGTGGCTGGAGAGGTTTGAAGAGGTGAGAAAGGCTGGAGTTTCAAAGGAAAATAGAAAAGAGAGAAAGAAAGAGAGAGAAAAGAGAGAAAGGAAAGAGAAAAGAGAAAAGAGAGAGAGAGCTTGGGATTTATTGCCTTCATAGCATCCCTAAGGCTTGTAGGAAAAGGTTAGAAGTGATAGGAAGTGAAGAGAATAGCTGGGAAACGAAGGGGAAAGAGAAAACGGAAACTGTTTCAGAAATTCTGGGTTTGAACCAGTGTTGAGGAGCCTACTTTGAGAGAGAAAATCTTAGAACAACTAAGGGTGCATGGGGGAATTTGGGCTTGAGGGATCGATAGAGGGGGTGTAAAGGAAAAATTTGGTGGTCTTAGTTCACCGGAAAGCCACCGGAGGTGGCCGGACGAATTGCTGGAAGTTGGGAAGTAAACCAGGAAAAATCTCGAATTGTGAAAACAGTGTTGAGGAGCCAACTTTGAGGGATTATATCTTCGAATCTAAAGAGTTTTCATCGAGTTCTAAAGGGGGACGGGGTAGACAACTCAAGACTCGACCTAGCTCACAGTTTTGAGATAAGTGTAAACTTACTGATTTTTGTTGTGAATTGTGATATTGTGAGATAATGAATATCATTGATATTGAATTGTTTGGACCGGTACTGAAGTTTGATCACTTGATTTATGTAAAATTGATGTTATATGCTTATTGAACTGTTTGGACCGGTACTACAGCCTAGTCAATTGACTTATTTGCTTTGAATATATAACTATTGAATTGGTTGGACCGGTATTGAAGCTCAATGATTTAAATTCATTGGATATTGAATATTGTGATTTTTGGTCATTGAGTCGGTATTGAAATCTGACCAATTGACTTATTGAGATTTGTTATATTGATATATATACTGTTTGGACCAATATTGAAACCTGATCATTGGATTATATGAAATATTGTGATAAAAACTCATATGTCATATCAGTGCATTCTTACAGGACTTAATTAAGGCCGTTGTGATTATCATGACTAGTATTTGCATATTTCACAAAAGAAACTTACGGGTTTTTATATGAATTGACAGATGGACTTTTAGGTTAATATGTTGCTACGGATGGACCTTCGAGTCAATTTATGTTACAGATGGATCTTCAGATCAATATATAAATATGAATTGACCTATGAATCATTCAGTTCTATTGCTTCTGATTGACCTATGAAAAATTCAGGTCTAGTGTTACTGGCCAACTATTGTCACATAATCTGTGAAATTCACGGGCGTAATATTTGGCTTGATGGATCATAATGAAATTAAATGGAATCATATGACATTTGCATTGCATATGGTTATGTTTTGACTGTTATTATGAGGTTTTGACTGATATATGAAATTGAGTCATTTGAGACGTATGGATTTCCGGTCTTATATACAGAATTTGTTATTGGCTAGCCAACTAGTATTTGTAATATGGAATTAGTGATTAAAACAATTACAGCTCTCAGAATTAACAGAATCATATAAAATAAACTTATCATCGACAGGTTTGGTGTATGAATTTGATTTATGATTTTATTATTTCGTTGTAAGTTATTTTTGTTTATACTTGCTGAGTATGCAACTCATCAAATTGCAATTACATGAATTCAGGTTTTGTCTGGCGACTGACAGTTAGTTTCACCTCCTTTTTGCTCGGGTCAGCTAGCTGAAACCAAGGATCTCTCTCTCACATTGCATCACTCGTTTAATTTTTTCAAATAAATTTATGTTATATGATATGACATTATGAATAAGGCATGTAATAATCGAGTTAAAGGTTATAGTGATTAGTATACAGCATGATATACGAGGTAGTTGTCATTTGCATCGCATATAAAGTTTCTAATATGTAATTATGTCAATGTGTTTGGTTTAGCTTGTATAATACGTAAACTTATAGCATAGTAGTGGTGATTGTTGCATATAGATGCATAGGTGGTAAGATATAATTGAGATTTGTAAAAATTAGTTCCAAAGGTCATAGTAGTTTTTTACGTAACATACTATATGTTAAAAAAAAAAAAAGACTTGTTATATGACATATAGGTATGAGTTGGGTTGTTACATCCGCACTCTGTAAGACTACGTTGCATAACTGTCTATACAGAAAGGCGAGAGTAGTATTTCTCAACTGTACTGATAGTAAAATCAGATTTACACTGTTCTTCAACGTATCACAGAACAGAAATGCTTCTAGATTTATGTAGTAGGTGTCTGTGCACGCCACAGAACAGTAATCTACTATGCAAGATGTCACCGTTCTAGTGGGTGGATCCCACTCCTGAAAGTACACATGTCATCCTAGATCGGGCATAACATACCATCCTGTCACTACACGTCCGTTGACCCGTAGCCCCATCATCACCTCCACATCCTGAAGCGTTATCATCGCCTCTCCGAAAATTAAATGAAATGTGTGCGTCTATGGACGTCATCTCTCCACCAGAGCCGTAAGTAAAGCCCTATTGTACTGGATGTACCCGATCCTTCGCACCATGCGAACCCTAACTTGTCGATGAAAGGGTTCCTGCATTCTTTGTCTCAAGCTGCCTCCACATAGCCGTGTTGGCTCGCTGAATACTGAGGGTCAGATCGTACCTTTTGTTGCCTTAGAATACATAAAAAGATCGATGCTCCGTCTATAGGATTAGTAGATCACGGACTACAAGTTCCTGATCCAAGACCCTCTCCTATTACGAACTAAAATATGAACCTCTCTCCAACACTGCACATAGTTTTCGCAATCTTTTAATACATTTAAATTTAATAAATATTTTTTTATAAGTAATAATATTTATATTTAATAATTTTAGGTATATTATTATTTTTAAAATATTATTAATAATATCATCAAATTAATATATTAAATTTAATTAATCATAATAAATAATATTATTACTTTTTATAAATAATAATAATAATAATAATAATAATAATAATAATAATAATAATAATAATAATAATAATTAAATTAATAAAATTAATTAATTAATAATATTATTATTATTAATTAAATTAATTAATTAATTTTTTATATTAAATTCATTTAATATGACTAATAAAATTATTAAATATTAATTTAATAATATTAAATTAATTATTTAAAATTATTATTAATTTTAAATATTATTAATAATATTAAATAAAATTATTCGTAGAATCATAATATTGCTACATACTCCTAATTATGACAAAAAAAAAATACTTCACAAATTTAATTATTCATAATTTTGCTATCACAAATATGAATAGGTGTGCTACATCACAAAATTTAAATAACAATATTATTCTAGTGACTAATATTTCACATTATGCATATTTTAAATCACAAGCTAACAAAAAAAATAAAAAGATATGGCAAATGGTACTTATCTCTATCTCAATGTGGAATATCACTAAGAAATTACTGGAATAGGAATTCAATCGCGAGAATTCTCTCAATTGCCGGTTTTTTTTTTATGGAATTTTGGAAATGGAAAACAGAAGAGTTTACGTTTTCTTCCAAACTTGCGAAATCATCCTTTCGCAATATCACTTGTGAAACGTCGACAGAGAGACATCTGACCATATCTTACTGGACTGTTGTCTTCGCATTTTTAACTTGCGAAACTCTAGAGCGAGACACGTGATGTGCATGGTGAAAATATCTAAGTAGGACTTCACATTTTTAAATTGCGAAACATACGTGACAATAATTATATCATGTGTCTCTCTGTTATTGGCTAAAAATTGTTAACTTTAATTAATCATGTGTTAATTTCTTATTAAGTGAGCTTTCGCAATTTCGAATTGCGAAATTATTTAGTTTCGCATTTTCAATTGCAAAATTCCGGACTTTGCAAATTTAAATTGCGTAAGGTCTATTATGTGTACAATTTAAATTAGGGTATTTTTCAATAATTGAACCTCTAATTCTCTAACATAGTAATATTCATATATTTATAAAAATAAAATTTACCAATTTAAATTAATAATTTCAATTTAGAGAGTATAGATTTAATTGAATGAAAAATTTTAAACCTCTAACCAAATAATGAAATGTGAAAATTACAATTTCAAAATTATTTTAGTTAGTGCTTCTATGTTTTAGCAATTTATGCATAATTTGGTAACAAAATACTATAAAATGAATTAAGTTGATAATTGATACAAGTTTAGGGGGCAAAAGTTGAAAAAAAGGGGCACATGTAGTGGTGGCCATGGGCCGGGCCGGGCCGCGGTCCGCCGGCCACGGTTCGAAAGGAGATGAACCGGAACCGGCCCGCCGAACCGGTGAATCGCCGGTTAAACCGACAGTTCGGCGGCGGGCCAGTTAACTGGCGGTTCGCCCTTTTTTTTTAAATTTAACGGTTAACCGGCGGTTCAACTCAACGGTTCGACAACGATTCACGGTTCGTAACGGTTACTGTTCGAAAAAATATTAAACCGGAACCGGCCCGTCGACCGACTGGTTACGGTTACGGTTCGACCGGTTCCAGTTCAATGGCGGACCGGTCCGGACTTTTGTCGGGCTGGACCAGCCGGGCCGAACGGGCCAACCCGACCGTGGCCACCACGAGGCACATGCGAATGGGAACGAGCTATCTAGACTAAAGGGGGGCAAATTTAAAAAAAAAAAAAAATTGAAAAAAAGGGGAACATGCGAATGGGAAAGAGCTATCTAGACTAGAGGAAGGAAAAGCGAGTACATAATTCATACTCGAGAACGTGAAGCTTACTTCATTTCTGTTAGGTATAAAATTGGTTTTGAATCTTCAATTCATATTTCATTTGTGTCGTTTCCTAACTAAAACCCCGAAGTCTGCCCAAAACCCTTCAAAATGAGCGCCTCATTCCTCAGAAAATCTAGCATCCACCGCCTGATACGCAGCCACGCGATCACTGACGTCGCCGGTCCTGACCCAACCACCGTCACCACCGCAATTCATTCTATTCAAAAACACCAAACTACCCAGTCCAGAGCTTTCTTTCGATCTTCCCAAAATTTTAGGAAATCTAGGGACTGTACTGACCTTTCTCCTTCGCTTTTCTCATCAGCATTATCTTCTGCTGCTTCTTCATCAAATGTAACGGCGGCGTCCTTTGTGCGTTGGTACTTGGCCATGGTCAAGTCACGACCTATTTTGACAAAAAGTGTTACTTCATCGCTTATTTATGTCGCCGCCGACTTGTCTTCTCAGGTAAATTGGTAAAAAATAATGCAACCGCTGGATTCATTGAGTTTTTCGTTGTTTAGAATGATCTCTTTTTAGATTGTTTTTTTTTTTCCTTTTCTCACTCTTTTGAATTCGTTGGATTTTGGCCTTTCTTTCACTTGTAAAACTAATTTATGCCCTTTTATGTCAATTTTTTCTTTTGGTAATTTTACTAGGTTTTAGATTTTGGGTTTTATTCTTAAAGGGGTTTCTGGGATTCTACAAGTTATATATTTGTTAAGGCAGTATTGAATTGTACATTGCAATTTTCAGGATGAAATGGAAAAAGGGCCACAAATGATTGCCGAAGTACTAACTTGCTGAGAATAAAGATTCATAATTTAAGCTATCACTTTGTTTAGAATGTGTTTATTTTATTTTATTTTTTATACAAATGGTCATTTATGTGTTGAATTCTTTCAAATGAGCTTGCTTCAAAATGCTGCAATGCTGTTGGTTCCAATAGACTCACTCACAGAATTCCAATTTTCTTAGTTGTTTTTCTCATCTAATGCATTATTCATTTAAGATGGATTTAGAATACTTGTTTATTTGTCTTCTTTACCAATTGCATTCTCTATGTTGACAAGGTTGATTGGCTCAACCTTGGAATAACTTTTAGTTTTTATATTTATATTGATTCCTTCCTTTCATCTCAAAAGGCTAATTTTGTTTATTAATGGTTTGTTCCAATCATCTATTATGGTCCTTCTTTGTCCCGCATCATAATTTTATTGCCATTCCTTTTATCTTTGAAAGTCACACAACTTAGAAATGATCAGGAAGCTATTCTAAGTTACTTTGAGCAAAAAGTGAAATAAGAAGATCTAAGGTAGTCGCTTATCAATTGGTTCTGATAGAGGAAAGACAAGATAGTTACTGATTGAAACATAAATCCACTTTTTTTTTTTTGTTAGATTAATCTGCATCTATAGATAATATATTTGTTTGTATTTGTTGCTTTGCTTTCTATGCAGAAGTTTTGTGGTTTTTGCAGTTTTTTCATCTATACTTGTGTTGTGAGTTGTTACTGAAATTTTAGTGGTGAGAAACAGTTTATCTAACAATTCTTTTGAATTATCATTCAGACCATTGTAAAGCCAGATTCAGAACCTTATGATTTGTTGAGAACATTGCGCATGGCAGGATATGGAATGATAATTTTGGGGCCATCACTGCATTTTTGGTTCAATTTCGTGTCAAAGCATTTCCCCAAGCGAGATTTAATCTCAACATTTAAGAAAATTATCATGGGGCAGACTCTTTATGGACCAGCCATGACTACTCTTTTCTTCTCTTTGAATGCACGCCTACAGGGTAAGAAATTCTTTATTTTTTAATTTTTTGGGAGTTAATTTTTGTTTCCCACATTTGCTTATTACATTTTCCAAACCTTAGAAAGTGTATTTTTCTCATTATTTGCCTTCCTTCTGCAAAGTATAGTAATCCCTCAATCATTGCAATGTCATTCATTGATTGTAGAAAGTATGTTAGAGAATCTTAGTTTTTCCTGAGTTGTGAATTTTGGGACTCGGAAGCAGTTCAATTTGGTCGACTAAAGTATTGCTGTGAAATGAATGATATCATGGAGAATGCTGGAAATGATTGATAATTTAGTAATGCACTGAAATTACTTTCACTGAGTTAGAAGCAACTATATTGACCTATCAAAAGAAGTGAAAAAATTATATGTTCCCTAGTCTAACTAAAACATAATATTAATAGTAATTATAAAAGCTTGGAATTGAAGCGTAAGGCTCTGAGACGCTCTCTAGAGTTCCCATGAATCAACGTTTCTAAGACTAAGAGACCGGAGTGTAATAACTCTGCTCCTCTTTGCCCCTGTTTGAACTACAAATTACAATACATTATACTTGATAGTAACTAATACATGCTAATGTGAGTTTCATAAAAAATGAAGTGAACTTGTTACGACTAGTTTCAGGGGGGGGGGGGGGAAATCCTTGGACAAACTAAAATTTGAGTTTCAAATGTGCTATCCTGTTTGTAAATTTTTTCCCTCAATTTTCATATGATAACAAGGAGGTTAATTTCTGTTGTGGCCTCATACAGGTGAGAATACTGAGGAGATTGTTGCTCGATTAAAGCGGGATTTACTACCTACGATGTTGAGTGGTGTCATGTATTGGCCTCTCTGTGATTTTATCACATTCAAGTTTATCCCTGTCCATTTACAGGTACAGTTTGATCCAACTACTGTGCAATGTGTTACAATATCTTTATTTCCTTTGAAATGCATTTAATATTATTAATACTATGATTTTTCAGCCACTGGTGAGCAATTCATTTTCATATCTATGGACAGTATATATGACATACATGGCAAGTCTAGAGAAAGTGAACACGCCTAACTAACTCTACCAGCGTTTTGAGTTTCGACGAATACCCTTCTTCATTCCATGATCAAAATGTTTTATTTTCATTGACAACGGGTAGTTGATGGATTGATTCAACTCTTCTGATGCAGCAAAGCAGTAACCTTTATATGTCCATGATGGTTCAAGTATAATTAGGCCTGTATTATGTAAAGCAATATCATATTACAGTCATAGATTTTTATGTTTTTAATATTTCCAATGTCTTGTCTTTTTAAGTAATTGAGTACGAAATTCAGTTGTAGCCAATATGAAAATTGTCGTGTAAAATTCAGCTCAATTACGAAATTAACGTATAGACTACAATGCGAATATCATTTTTTCTGATATTAAATGGATGAGAGAGAGATGTTCTCTTACATATTTTTTTTCTATAATGTAAGTTGTACGTGAGATTTTATTTAGCTATAATTTAAATATTTTGGTTCATATGGATGAAATTATAGTGTGCATCTGTATCTTTATGTAATTATTACATTTTTTTTGTTTTATCATAAATCGTTTATAATCTGACATAGGTGCGGTCATGCAAAAGTGATCAGTTGCAGTCATATGCAAAAGTAACTGTTCTGTAAAAGTGATTATCCAGCAATTGCTAAATGATTGATTTAAATGAATTTAATATGATAAGAAAAAAATTAATATTTTTGACAATAAAGAAAAATTAATTTCATAAAAAAAAAAATAATTTTTTTCAATCAATCGTGTAACAATTGTCAGCTAATATTTGTCTAACATCTAAAAAAATAAAATTTCCTACTTAAAATTATAAATCAATGACCGTTGCACTTTAATAATTTATTTTGTTAAAAAAAAATAATGAAGTAGTTTTTGACAGATTTTGTTTATGTAAATGTCATTTTAATAAAAAAAAGTATGAAAATATAATTCCTTCCATAATCGATTTCCAATGTTGTATGGAAAAACATTAAATCCCTGTTATACACAACCTGGCAAAAATTCAAGCTGAGCTTACTGTTGTTAAACAACGTTACATACCTCATTCGGCAGAACAAGACCCAATCAGTCCCTTCTGCAATTGTTTGGAGCGATCTTCCACAAGAAAAAGCTGCAGCAGCTTTGCGCCTGACTTTTTTTTTTTTTTTTAAACATAGATATAAACTCATACTTTTGGACGTAAATAGAAGATTCGAACTCATACCTTTAGATGTAGATAGAAGATTCGAACTAAGTCGGTCAAGACTTGAGAGAAAAGGTCCTTCCACTTCTGCTGGCCTCCAACCACGCTTTATGCCTTCATTCAGTGAAGAACCAAGATAAATTGGAATTAATCAAGATTTTAAAGGCAGTTAAGGCCACGAAAGAGATGGGTTGGTTATATTTTGACACATGATGTCTTATTTTTGTCCTATACAATTGTATCAGTCTTCTGGAGAAAAAAAAGGTCATAATTTGATTAAAGATAAGAACTGTTTACATGTTACATTTCCTTAAGCTTCTATTCTCTTCGAATGGTACGAAAACTCATTTAAATCAAATGATACAATAAGCTTTTTAACTTGGCATACTTTCCAAGGTTACTATATTCTTTCCAACTGTTACTTGCTTCCCTTCTGTGTCTCGCAGCAAGATTAAGCTCTGCTCCAAATTTTCCAGTTCACGTTGAAATATCCAAATCAATAATGGGAAGATGACTGCAACAGGAAGGGCAATAATTACATCATTGTTATCTCTATTTGAAACACATTCTTTGGATCCAAGATATCTGCAATAAACAAATGAAATCTTAATAATGACTTAGTGTAGCAGAGAAAACCAAGACTGGTTTGAGTTAAATGTAAAGTATAATGGCATATATTTAAACTGATCAATCTTATTTGCATTAAGCCATCAACTATTCTGTCAAATTTTGGAGCAATGGAAATAAATTAACATCGACGCAGCAATAAATAACATCAGAGCTCATAAAATGAAGCTGAAAGCTAGAACATAACATTCCAAGTTTACAGTAACTTCACCTGAGGGAGAAAAGGGTGAGACTGCAATCATCAGGTTTTGCCCTTTCATTTACCAAGCATAAGATGAGCAAATGCCTTCTGAAGAACTTCAAATAAAGCAGAATTTTCTCTAGTCAAATCAGGTACACTCCAAGCAGATAGGTCATCATGTCAAATATCCATGAACAATGTTATATAATTCCTTACTTAAAGGTAAAGAATATGCAGTAAAGAAGAACATCTTATAAATGTAGTATTTTCATTCATGCATATAATAAGGATGGTTCACTTTCTACTAATTAGAGGATTATCTGTTTTATGGCCATCAAAAACTATGATATATTTGTCACCTGGCTAATCTAGGATAGACTGACAAATGTGTCATATCAGTGTTTAACTTGTAAATTATCTACCATCTGATGCAAAGTAACTTAGCATCAAGCATGATGTTTTGATGCTGTAAATGGCCGAGCTGCTCAAAGAGCTACTCGAGTTTCGATTCAGCTCACTTAAAACTGGTTCAAATTTGGCTCTAAAATGAGCCGAACTTTCAAGCTTGATTAATAAATGAGTCGAGCTTCAGCTTGTCACATTGAGTCTGCTTGCGAATTTAGCTTCGCAAGCATTATCACAAGCTTGATTCGATATATAATTATTAAATATTAATACAAAAGTTTTAAAAATTATGTTGTTTCAACTTATTGAGCCCAGTATGTGAGAGCATATCAAGCTGGACTCAAACTTGGTTAAAATTTTTTCTAGCTCAACTTGATACAGTCAAAGTTCAACTTAGATCGACTCGTTTGCAATCCTAGGGGGAAGAGAATCCAAATCAAGTTCTGATGTGATGATAAAACAAGAACATCAACAGGTTAAAAAACCATAACCATCTTTCCAAAGTCAAAGTTGCTTTATTGAATTGATAACTCAGTACACTAATGGCATGGAAGAAAACAAAATCTGAAATCAATTGAAGAATGGTGTAAATTTCATAAAAGAGTGAGCTCTAACCTGTATCTAATGTTATATTTTACCGTATAAACATGTACCCCTTTCAAGAATCATCACTTACAGCATCTAAGATCAACCTGGTCATCCTGTCTAAAGTTCCACAGCTTCTACAGCTTATTCCTTTGGCAGTACTAATGCAACAGAACAAGTGGAGAGCAAAACTGGAGAAGATGATTGATTCAAAAATGTCGAATCGCCAATAATGCACAGATGACCTGGTATTCCATTGCATCAAATGCAGAATTCTTAACAGTAGCTATGAAGATGTTATCACTCTTCAGAAGCACGCAAGGAAATTTTCTCAAGTAATGTGGACCAATCTACTCCAAGCATTTGGGGATTTGCCTCCATTGCAACATGAAAATCCAACATGGATGCATAAACAGACTCTGTCTGTCTTTGCATGTATCTCCCACTCCTAGGTATCACTGCATTCAAACCAGGTAAGAATGTGCCATTGGCCATTTTCAAGTGACCATTTTCGCACCTTGAGCTAGCTAAGCCCATGCATGGCTCAATCAACCTCTTCAAATATGCGTCCAACCCGTTATTTAACAAATTAATAGAGTCCATTGACGCATTAATCCCTTCCATCCGCAACTTATACTCCAAGCGGCTTCTTAATGATCTTGTATCAGGTAGCTCACCACTATTCACACAGGTCTCTGTATGGCGCCTACCACTGATAGTAAAATTTGAAAGAGCTTTACGAGCTCCGCCTAAATTCATTGTAACACCAAGAGGAGCAGTAACTGGGCTTCTACTTTGAACACCTGGGCTTCCAGTCACCTGCTCAACCTCTTCACCCTCTTCCACAGAAGCAATTTCAAACGGAGGTCTGCTACCAAACGAATGCAATTCCGTAGCACTTTGCTGTTCTTGTACTCTTGAACTCAATTCCTCGCAAACCATATTTTGGGGCTTCCCAAGCGGCCCCAAAGGACTTGGGCGGTCCCTGAACTTGCGATCTCGGTTAACAGGAGACCTGCCCTTCCTAGGGGAAGGAGGAAAAGCATCCCCATAAAGTGACTGAAGACTATTCCTGGGATATCCATTTGAAGTTTTAAGAGTAAGACTACTCGTTTGTCTTTTAATTGCTTTCTGTGGTGGAACTTTAGAAAGGGAAGCATTCTTTATAATTGATCGAATAAGGTGGTTGTGAAGAGGGATATTCTGTCTACCAATAATCCTAACACAAAGCTTATCGAATTCAGGCTTGGTAATCTTCAAACTAAACAATCCTGTCAAATGATCGAAGTACCTGTCTGCTCTTTCATGTCCAATCTTTTTAACTATCAAAGCTTTTAGTTCTAAAGTATTTATTCGAGTAAAACTTTGATTGGGAGACATAATGTCGTACCCCTCCCAAAAGTTAGTTAAATTCGCAAAATCTCAATACTCACCAAAATTTGAACTTTCAACTTGAAGTAAAACCCAGATCATATAAACACATTCTTCCTAATTCCAATACCTGAAACCCTAGTTCCCGAAACACTGTTCCCATCTGCACAGAAGTAAGGAACATAACAAGATTTACAAATGGACAAATATATCTAATTTTGCTGAAAAAAAAGGACAAATCACATATTTCAAATTCACCTAAAAAATAATATCAACAAATTCGAGGATAACAACAGAGTAAATACTTAAAAGAAACAGCAAAAGAAAAAATTAGAAAGGAAAATCTAAACTGAAATCTACATAATTAAGGAGGTTAAATAAATAAACAATTAGGGTAAAAAAAAAAAAAAAGATTAAACATCTTGAATGAAATCGAAAAGCCAAAAATATTTGAATTGGAGCAAAACGAGGGACGTACCAAAGTGGGAATAGGGTTTCTAATTATGTGCGGCCTTCTGGTACCATGAACGGGGTTTGTTTTCTGTTGATCGATGTTTTGTCTGATTTCCTCTCCACCTGGTTTCGGTTGTATTCAGGTGTGAAGAGGAACAGACGCCTAATTGTAAGGGCTTTGTGGGCTTTTGGATTGGGTTTATGACAATTTTGGAGGTGTTAATAAAAATGATAACAACAATTTTTGGTTGTTTAAAAAAATTGTCTAAAATAATAATTTAAAAAGAAAAACAGATATTTTGTTAATTCATTGGTAGGAGAAAGTATATAGCAACTTCGCAGAGTAAATAGCATTATATTTAAAAAATGTAATGTATTGTATATTTCATAGAGTATTATTTTTATGGATCGTTGTGAAAATTTTCTACACTCTCTTTTAATGTTTCCATGAATTGTGGATTTTTCACAAGGATTATGAAAATTTTTGTTACTCCTACTAACTATTGCCTCAATTCGTGAAATTTTTCACACTGGTGGTGAGAATTTCTAACACTCCCTTACGATATTTTCATAAATTGCGATCTTGAGAATTTTTGCTACTCCTCTTAACTATTGTCTTAGTCGTGAAAATATTTACAAATGTCTTGAGAATTTTTGTCATTCATCTTAACTATTGCCCCAAGTCGTGGAAATTTTCACAAAGATTGTGAGTTTCTGCCACTTCCTTCTGTTGTTTCATGGGTTATGGGAATTCTCACCAAGGTCATGAGCATTACTACCACTCCCTTCCACTATTTTTTAAAGATTGTGAAATTTTTGTAAAGTTGTGAGAACTAGAGTTATTAACGAAGTGAATCAACCTAAATAGTACCAGGTTCAGTGCATGTTCATTTAGGCATTTACTGTATTCGAGTTCATATTTAAGTTTGTCTCAAACATTAATTTGAGGTTCAAATTCGATTTATGTTCAGTTCAAGTATTTGGCTCCTTAATTTGATTTGAAGTTTGAAAGTTCAATTTGAGATAGAATATCTTTTTAATCAATCTTACATTTTCAAAAAAAAATCTTACATTTAAGTATTTCTTTTTAATTCATATTATATTTTCATTTTTTAAACAATATATTACATCCATATTTTTACACAAAATATAATATTTTAGAAAACAAATTTAATTCCAAAACATAACTTGTCAGCTTCTGCTACTTGCTAAATTAAAGGCGAAATAAAACAATATCGTTTCGTAAGTGTTTATCGAAGCGTTCGCAAATAGCTATATTCAGTTCAAGTTTTGTTTCGTGAAATATTTTAGTTTGAAAGTTCAATTCGTTTGAAATTGAAATCTGAATTAAATCAAACTTTTTTTAAATTAAATATCGAATGGATTTCGAAATGTTTGGTTCGTTTACAATTTAGTGAAAACTTCTGTCAGTTTTTTTTTAAGTTTTATTTCTATACTTATTCTCTAAAACTTAAAAATTTAAAAAAAAAAAATCCAAATTTTAAATCGTTCATACATCATGAACAGTAGTATTACTAGCTAACTAACACATTTTCTTTTAGAAGTTTGTACCTTATTAAGGTTAAAATTTTAATAATTATATTTTATAATAGTCAATGAAATAATTGTTAGCTGTATTTTCTTCAATTTTTTAGGATAACAATTAGTAGTTATCTAACTAGTTATAGTTATAATGTACTTTAATTGCAAAAAAAAAAAAATTATAATTTAATTATAAAAATTGCAAAATATAATTAATATCCAGAGTAAAAATGAAAAATTGGTTCTCATTTTTCAAATTCATGGTGGAGGCGCTTATTTTGAAAAAAGGAATGAGAAAAAAATTTCTAAATGAAACAAGTATTTTAACACTTAACAATTGTTTAAACATTACTAAAATAATAAGTACATAAACATTAAACAATACTCAAGCAACATGTTGTTTATTAATATTGTTGTGTCTAATAACATAGGTAGTATGTTAAAAGAACTTGAAAATAATAGGTATAGAACATATAAATATAACATAAGAATTTAAGTATATTTTTATTTCAGTTTAATGATACTTCTGTAATTGGTTTAAACCTTCTCAAAGTGACATTTATAAAGCAATGTCTATACTGCAAGCAAAATACTGGAGCTATTAACAAACTTTTGCATAATCTGTGAACTATAAAAGCCTGATATAGATACTGTACATACACAATTTCATATGTATATATGATCAAACAAGATAATAAAATACACATATTAGTATATCAATCTTGAAATAAAATATGGGTGCTAATTTAAAGTATCACAGAAATGACATCTCATTCAATTTTTTCCTCCACATCCAGAAGTTCAGAACTTTGTTGGCCTGTTCTTGCAGTATGTAAATCTGAAAGAAGCAAAACCGAAGAATCATCTGCGATTTCTTGATTCAGTTGTGGCATAACTGAGTTGTATGGAGCATAGGGTGCGGAAGGTGGCTGTTCATTATCAAATTTCATCCATTTCTTGTTCTTGGCATGAATTAAAGTAGGGTATAAGATGAACCCAACAAAAATAACTGCACCACTTACTAAGAATGTCCTAATAGAAGCCAAGCACATAACAAGAACAAGCAATATCGAAGGAGGTACGCACAGCAATGTTGCGCCAAATGTTTCCAACGGAACTTTATAAGGTCTGTGGAGTTGTGGTTTTTTAATTCTCAGTTTTATAAAGGCTGCAAATTCAAGAAGCATTCCTAAGGCATATAAGAAGTTTATGAATTCAAGGATTTCTTGGAAACTCATCCATGACAGTAAGATTACTCCAGTTGCAGAAAACAGTATGCTCATTGTAGGTGTCCCATACTTTGATCTGCAGATGTGAATTCAATGAAATATAAGTAATTCTTTCTCCTTTCAAACAAATTCCACACAATCTTTCAACCTGAGATTCACAAAACTAGAGGCGAAACTCCATTTTGCTTGATTTTGTGTTTTCTAAGAGTTTGTTTAGTATAAACAAATTTAATAAAGTTTCACGGCATTCATTCGCAAATCCATGTATTTTTATTTGGTTCAAGGATTTATTTCATTGATCCTAATGAAATGGTAAAGCTAGAATCAAACTTACCATATTAAACTAATTTTAATTAGCAAGACAAAAAGTTAAACTTGATAAGATATTGCAAATTTTTTGATAAAATTCATTCACAAAGGAATGAGTGTCTCATTTATTTGATCCACACAAAATGTAAGCTTCACTTAGTTAACTTGCAAAAGTAGCAAAAGGCAAGCAAAACTAAATTCAGTTTTAGATAATAAATCTCTCTAGCAACATTTCTTTAAAGTAAACAGGTCAGGGTGCTAATTTGCTTGAATTTCACATGAACTAAACCAAGAGTAAATGGCAAAAAAGAACGAAACTAAAACCGGGAAAAATGACTGACCTTGAAGCAAAAATTGCAGGTAGCATTCCCATTTCACTCATGCCAAGAAGCTGATATGCATCACCGCTCATCTCTGCTTCAAACAACCCCAAATTAGACATAGCAGAAGCAGCTTGGATCCACCACTTAAGCCAAGCTCCTCCGATCAACTTTCCAACTTCGGCAAAGTATCCATCACTCCATTCGCTGGATGAGGTATTCAAAGCCCCAGTTCCAGCAAGAAGTGGAATCAAATATGAAGAAACCACCAGCACTACAGCCCCCAATAGTGCCTTTGGGAATGTCTTACTGGGATTATCAACCTCCCCTGCAAGAGTACTTGCCTTATCCCAATAATTCAAATTCCAAAACAAGCTATTGAAGTATCCCCTCCATTCAACTTTCTTGAAATCTACAACTAACCATTGTTTAGGCCTAATTTGTGGAATTGAAAGAATTCCCATTACAAGAAAAGGGCATAGTGAAAAAACAGCAAGAAAAATAGCTGAAAATCCAACAATGTGCAGTCCTCTATAGTTCAAATATGTCAAAGCTACTGTAAGTCCTAACAGAGCTGGAATTCTTGCAGTTAATTGGTTGAAAATGGGAAATGAATGCTTCATGTAATCAAGAAACAATACAGGGTAAAGGGCATTATCCATAACTCCACTGAACCATTTCCATAACCCTTCCTGGAAGCCCCAAAATGGACCAAAAGCTGAAGATATCCACACAACATATCCACCATTTTCAGGGAAACTTGTGGCTAGTTCTGCTGTAACCAGAGCTTCTGGAATACTCCAAATTAAAGGGAATATCAAAAAGCCAAGCAAAGACAACAAAGGCCCACCTCCTGCCTTCACTGAATCCTCCACACCAAAAGGACCCCCAGATACATCATAGAATATTAAGGCAATTAGAGGCAAAAGTGTAAGTTTTGGATTTGTTTTAGCTGTATTTTTTACATCTACTGGTATTCCCTCTTCACCCATCCACAAACAGGACAGGAAAGAAAGTAAAGTTCAACGTTTTGACCCTAAAAACACTTTAAAAAATTCAACAGGGAACTGGATTTCGCCTAAAATCAGATCTTTAAAAAAAAAAGTAACTTAACACCTGTTTGAAGAATTACCTGTTTATTTCGGAGATGATAAGACTTGCTTGTAGTGATCGAAGGAAGGAATAAAAATGATCTCGAAAGAAAATGATTGGGTTGTTGAAGATTATATATTTCACGTTTTCTTTCTAAAATAATTGCCTCGTTTTTTGTTGGGCAAGAGTTGAAATTTCAAAGATTCAGAATATGGAACCTCACTTGTGAGAGAGAGACAGTGACAGGTGCTTCCATACCAAAAATTTTTTAATAAATAATTATTTTGAGGACTAATTTTTATTATTTATGGTTGAATTTTTTTATTTTGAAAAATTAGTTAGTAATTTTTTTAATTTCTATATATTTACTAATATACTATTAAATATGATTAAAAAAATTAATATACTTTTTGTATTATATTTATTTTAGATTGTTAATATTTTAAAAAATATCTCAATATTTTTTAAAGAGATTTATTATTATTATTATTATTATTATTTATTTCAAGTCATTAATATTTTAAAAAATATTTTCATATTTTTTAAAGAGATTTATTATTATTATTATTATTATTATTTATTTCAGGTCGTTAATATTTTAAAAAATATTTTAATATTTTTTAAAGATAGTTATTATTATTATTATTATTATTTATTTCAAGTCGTTAATATTTTAAAAAATATTTTAATATTTTTTAAAGAGATTTATTATTATTATTAATATTTATTATTATTATTATCATCCGTAACAACTAAACACAATATTTGAAAATTTCATTCAAATTTTTTATAAATTTTCAATTTCTAAAACAATATCACTCTATTTTCAGTGGCAATTGTAACACAAATTTCATAAAACAATCAATAGTATATGTATTTTAATCAAAATCTAAATCTGAAAAAAAGAACAAGACTGCTAAAATTATTAATTTCTTCTATCTGTCTAATTCTTCGATCACAACCCACTTGTCAATTTATAATTCTCCTCAAATTTCAAACAATTAGAGCCAACAACAAAAAGCTATTAGTCTTCATGAACAAATGATTTCAAATGCATCTTCTCATTTTCAAACTTCTAGTTTTGCTTCTTCTGCCACTTTTTTCTTCCCCATCTGAACAATCTTTGTTTCCTCTAATTTTTTCAGCTTTGCCGCCTGCAAATGCCGATCGAAAAATTAAGAAAATGAACGTGTTGTAGGTGGAATAAGATAGGAGCAAGAAGAGATTTAAGTGGCTGGAAGAAGAAAAGATGGAGATTGCTTTAGATTTTTGTGGGTTTTTAGAAAAAAGGAACAGAGACAATAATGAGGAGGAGATGCAGCATCTTGATTCGGTTGGAGATTGAAGCTGAACTCTTCATCATCACTCAGATAGAGATTGACTAATTCCGCCTTTATGGAAGAAACAACAAACCAGGAGCAGATTGAAGATCCACAAACAAAGAAGCAAGAAAGCAGATGAGATGTAGAAACAATGGAAGATCAAAGAGCAGTAAGAAAATGCCTCCCATATGCAACAAATAGTCATGCAAACAAGAAAACGAAAACCTTCCATGACTCCAATTAGAACATGGGAGGGGGAGAGAGAGAAGGGAAAGTGGTGATGGTGTTGGCTAGAAGGAAATGAGAGAAAGTGACGATGGATATAGGTTAAAGAAGAAGGATATTATGAAAAGGTAAATTTTGTCATATTTCAAAGTTAGAAATAGAAAAAAAATTTAATTTTTTTAGTTGACTAATAGGAAAATTGAACAAAAACTACAGAAGAATCAATGGTATAATAACTCAAACATGAAAGACTTACTAATTAGTTTTGTAAAATGAGATCCAATCGCAGATTATAAAAAACCTAAAAAATCTGAAAATAATTATTCTGTTTTTCAATCCTATCTTTTGATCTTATAACCCAAAAATACCATATCTTTAACTATTTTTTTTATTCTTTTTATGTAAGACTTTCACGTTGAGCATAATACATAAGAGCAACTTTTTTAAAAAAATATATAAATATTAGTGGATCGGACAAAAATCAAATTAAAAAACTTCACATCTTTTAAATGGAAGATAAGATAACGAACCAAATTACATATCTATTTGGCATATAAAAATATTTTTAATATAATACTTTTTATTATATTTATATGTCGTATATAATGGAAAGTGTGAAAAGTAATTTGTTTAAATATGAGCACACATATTAAATTCAAAGATTTTATCTCCAACATAATAATTTTTATTTTATTTTATTTTCTTTTTTAAAATTATTTGGAAATAAAAGATAGAAGCAACTTCAATTCCCAAATTATATGAAATTTGTTTAAAAACTCTTCAATGCTAATGGGTACTTAGAGAGTACGGAAAAAAAAAACTAAAATATGAGAAATGCTCTCCAATTTGAGAGGAAATGGTAGTAAATATATTTAAAAAAAAAAAAAAAGCCTTTATATTTTCAAAATACCTTACATGAGGCTGTTTATAAAAAATAGCAACTTTATTTCCATCCAAGCAAGAGAGGTAAAATTAGAGTAGTAGATAATGAATAGTGAAATTTGCAAACTCCTTTCATTTTACACATTTTTATCCGAACATAGCATAATAGCATGTGAAGTTTTTGTTTTTTAGACATGGTAATAAAATACATATCTAATTTAGTTTAGTGAAGGCTGGACAATATTAAATCCACATGAATTTTACATCCTAAATACAGCTTCACATAAGTCTTCTATTAATTTCTCTGCTAAATGCCATTATTGTTTCATTAAAAGTCTATTTTATTGGTTGTTAAATTACATAATATGCAATAAATGTATCTTATTTAAGACTAGACTAAGAAAGTTTCTATATTTATTATCATGAATTATATCAAAATCAAAACTGTAAAATTTACTATGCGTTTCTGATTTCTTATCATGAATTCTAATAAAATTATGCATTAACAGAAGGTGTGTGCAATGAGAATCAATAGTATGTAAAACATAAAATCTTTTAATTTTATACATTGTGATGTGTTTGAAAAAAAAATATTAACCTTTTAAATAATTTTTAATTGTTTAATTTACCATTAATTCCTTTAATTCTATTAGTTTATTTTGTTAATTGTTTATGAAATATAAAAAATCAAAGACTATAAATTAATAGAATTACTGGAGTGTGGTTTACTTCAGATTTTCAGAGCTATTCTTAGTGGGTATACCTATCTATATAAACAACAACATTTGTTCAAATTTATTTATTCTTTTTCAAAAATTTTGGTGGAAGTTTTGAAATTATATCACCTTATAATTGAACAAAATCAAAACAAGCCCAAATATATATATATATATATATAATTACGAGATTTATTATTGTTAGGTACTCGTTTTATATTTTTTACTTATGTTTTTTTGTTGAATTGAATTTTTTAATAAATTTTTTAGTGATTATTTTTCTTTAATTTTATTAAAAATAATATATTTGATTATACTTTTAAAAAATTGATATATTTGATTACATATGTGTCACATGTGATTTTTTATATTTTTTCTTCAAAACTGTAAAAAAGAAAAATATTTGAAAAATAATTTAAATAAATATCAAGTGTATCATTTTTATGTTTGCTATTTCGTAAACCACTGGAATTTGATGACTAATCTTTATTATGCGTATATTATTGTAATTAAGTTGCAATCACCTAAAAAATTTAAAAATTAAATACAATTTATTTTGGCATGAGTAATTAATACAAAATTTTTAATTAAATTGAAAACAATTAATTGAATTTTCATGTTAATAAAAAAATTTACCGTCAATTATAAGAAAGATTGTCATACATAAAAAAAAAATGTAAGATACGTTTGATATTGTACAACCACCTTTGATATATATAGACAAAACAAATTCCTAATCCTAAAAATATATGAAAATTTGAAATTATATTTGTAACATTCTGGTAATTGAGTTGTTACATTTAGAATATCGAGTCTGTTTAAATCAAATAAAAGCCGGTTCAAAACATTTAAATCATAAGTGGGTAGAAAAAATTTAATTGATGTAATTAATAAAATAGGATCTAATTGAGATAAATAATAGAGTTGAATCATCAAGTAGGTAATAAGTCAAAAATCAGTCACCAAATAGGTAATTTTGCATAAAAATCAGATTGAAAAACAGAACACTTATGAAGATTCTATCGTTCATCCTCATTAGTTCATTATCTTCTCCATCTTCCGTTCACTATCCTTCATCTTCTCAATATCAAAATTTCATCATCAAGATCATCAACCAAACTCCGTCATTTAGCATAAATCCATAACATAGTAAGTCTTTTTTATTATTATCATTATCATCATCATCATTTAGGTTATGAAATGAAAGTTTAAATATTCATGTTTCAGGGGAAAAGAGTAGGAGATTTAGGATTGAAGCTTTAAAGTTTGAATTAGAGGTTTGATATTCTAACTTTAATATAATGTGAATTAAATATATAATGCATGTTTTGACTGATTTGGTGAGTTTGATGTGCTACTGAATTTATATGATATATGTTGAGCTGCTTTGAGTTGATATGAATGAATAAAATGATTAATGATTAGGGATTTCAGCTAGGAAACAGATGAGATGAAAAACAGAGTATCTAGATACAGGAGGTAGCACACATTTTTTGTTATAATCCATCTAGAAGCTAACAATGCATGGGAGCACATGCTACAAATAAGGTAGTGCATGCTAGCCTCAAGGAAAGATATGAATGATAATTATAAGGATGTAATAGATTATATACATGATAAATTGAGTATGTATGGTTTATCATAAAGCATGTCTGATGATAAAAAGACATGATAACATAAAGATTGATACAAAATTCAGTATAAATAGATGATTAAATTAGACATCCAGTGAAATGGTATAATTATTGCATTATGCAATCTATTGTGATTATTGTGATATTGCTGTGATGATGTGAAATTGATAAAGATATAAAATGCTCCAATAAGATTAAGGTAGAAACCATGTAGATAAAGATATGTAGTAACATATTATCTAGTAGATCTACGCCTCAGTTTAATATTCCGGCTTCGACCTTGAGAATGATCATGATATATTTGGGACTTAACAGTCCGACATACAATCATACAAAACCTTGTTACTTAGGTTTCACTGTAACCTTACGGACCAAATACCTGATCTGATACATAATGATAGTGACTGATAACATATGTGTATTGAACATATATCTTTATTATGATGTACATTAAGTATGGTAAGTGGTAACGATGCTATGTGGTTACATATAATAAAATTATAAGGATCAAGTTTATATATATATATATATATATAGATGCTATGTGGTTACATATAATAAAATTATAAGGATCAAGTTTATATATAT
>CANUEY010587440.1:0-41509 GCA_948099555.1 Croton setiger
TCCCTCTGCAGTTGCATCTCTATCTCTAATAGTTAGATCCTGAGCTGAGATTTCATTAACCAGATGTTTGACAAAATTAGTATGCTCTGCTGCAGTTGCAAGATGGAGAGCCGTCTGCCCTTCTTTATTGATAGGTTCCAAGTACTGTCTTTGGAGTCCTCCGAAATGGGGTTTAGCCATCGCCCAGTCACCGCTCATTGCTGCTCTGTACACCTGCAAACGGTTCATTCTGCTCTCTGCAATGTTCACTGCTATTAATTAAACTTTCGCAATGGTTTGGGAGGTGATTTCAAATTTTAGCAAATCATATACATACCTTGTTCTTGGTTATCAGCCATGTCTGCAAATGCCAAATCTAATTTATTTCAAAACGAATGACCTGCAATAGAAATTCTAGTAAATTATTACTTCCCAAATTTATGAAATTAATTCCTCAAATTATTCTGTTAAATGCCAATATAACACAAACCATAAAAGTAAAATCTTCAACAAGTTTATGGAAATGGGTGACAGAGAAAAAGGCTTATGAGTTGAATTAGGAAGTAGAGAAAGAAGAAATATGAAAGAACAAATCTGAATGCAATCAATCAGCATTCAGCAGCAGACTGAAACTTTTGACCTAAACCAAATTGAGTCCATGGCCGCCTGAATTTGGTGGTTTGTTTAATTTTTTTTATGCAAGTTGCCTATGCATACATCAAGCAAACTTCTAACTCTTTTCTAGAAGAAAGCAACCTACTAAGTTTGTTTATGAATAGTTTTTAGCTTTTTTGAAGCAATACTTGACCAGTTAAATACACATTATCCCAATCAAGTTATGCTGATCATACTATTTATAAAAAAAATTTGTAAGATATGATGTCAAATTTGATTTCTGTCAAGCACATGTCAACACGTATTTAGTCCAAAAAAAATAGCTAATTTTGATATGATGTTAAAAATATTATTTGATCAATCAGTGATCTTCTTTATATTCAAAAATAAATAAATAAATAATATTAGTTCCTATTATAATACTAATGCCTAATATTTTGAATCTCCTGCTTTGGTTTTGAGGTAATTCCATGGTTGTGCATGTTTATTTTTCAAATTAAATCATTTAAATTTATTTTGATTTAACTGATTGAAATGTTATTGTTTATTCTGTTCTTTTATTTCAATAACACGTTATCAACTTTAAACTAATTTTTTAGCATCCATCCTTTTTCTTCATATCTTAACTTAACGGTACAAAACTATTTAAAAAAAAAAAAAACTTCAATTGCACAAACCATTCTAAGAGCTCTTACTTGTTTATATAATAATATAGGCTATTTACAGTAGTAACTTCACTCCTTTCATGGTTATGCATGTTTATTTAAAATTCCACCAAGTAATTATCAACTAGAGTATTTTATCACCAAGTTGCAGCTAATATTTATTTCATACAGTTAGAAATTATAAAAAAAAAAAGTTTCAGGTTCAAAAAATTATGTAAAATTACTATTTATTTAAAACTTAAATAGCATAAAAAAAATAAAACATAAATAAAAATAAACAAAACGTTACAAAAAAACTACTATTAAGAATTCTAGAGATGAAACAAGGATTTACAGATATTTTATAAATAAAGTAACAAATAAAAAATAAACAAAATAATGAAAATAATGAAAATAAATAAAATATAAATAAACAAAGTAATAAGTAGAAACATAATGAAAATAAATAAAGTATAAATAAATTCAATTAATTAAGATTACTTCCACTAAAATTGATAGTTAATGTAAAATTACATAACATAAATAACATTTGGTAAACAGTTTGTAAACATTTTTTAGAGTGATTAGTGATTTTTGTATAATAAAGTTTGGTCTGAACCTATAATGTGCATAACATCTATATACTTACTACTGTCCCATGCTTCCCCAATTTTGCCTGTCTAATTTCCTTGCTTCTGCAATCCTCTTACAATTCAATTCCAAGTCACTAAGACTAGACCACAAAAATACATTAGCCCAACAAACTCTACAAAGAGCATCAAACTTTGCAATCTAAATTCATGACGAAATTCATCATAATATATTCCAAGAATGATATTGTCTCATTCACGAGATCGATATTTACTCATTTATTAAGCTCAATTAGAAGCTTCGCACAACTTGGACTCCAACTCGATTTAAAAAAAAAAAAAAACATATTTATACATTCTATATAATAATCTAAAACACAGTGTTCACTATAATTACACAAACATTAGTCCTTAAATAGACTTAAAATTTATACATAAAATATCAGACACTAAACATTTCTATGCATAGAAGATATCATACTGCTAGGTCTGTAGCACACCCAATTTAAGTCCAGGCGAAGCCGCTTCTTTTCACTTTTTTAAACGCTATCAAATAGAAAACGACATCGTATAACCTTTTAAAACATATTGCTATTAAATAACGACCGCTTCCACATCCAACCGCTAATCTCTGCGGAAAATTTTCTGCTCCCAACAAAAATTAAAATTCTTGCCACGTCATAAAATAAACTTCTCCATTGAAGTCCTACGAATCAGAACCAATCAGAACCGTCAACTGCATCACATTCTCAATTCTGATTGGCTTCTCTATCCACGTCATCATCTCCTAGATCATACTTCATTCTACCGGATCTTCCTCTTTATAAACTGCAATTTCTTAAAACTCCATTTAAATACAATAATTAAAAAAAATATTACCGGAACTGTTTTCCCGATCACGATCACGATCAAAGATGGCTCTTCGTAAGGTGTCAGTCTATTGGTTGACCCTTATTTTCATCTTATTCACGAGTCTACGATTGTCTGTCAACGGTCTCATCTCCTCGTCGGAGATTAATCCTCCTCCTCGGTATCCTAAAGCTATATCTGTGAGTACTTCTGAAATTATGAATTAATTTAAATTTAAATTTAATTTATTTTTGTTGGTGATTGTTTAATATTGATAATTTGTGATTCGATTTAGGATTTGAAAGAGGCGATTGTCAAAGGACTAGGGTTTCAAGCAGAAGATTTTAAGATTTCTGGATTCGATGTTCGAGATGCTATGGTGGGTCGGTCGGTGGAGTATGAATTTGACATTGAAATAGATAATAAAGTATTGCCGTTCAGGTTATTGGAGGATGTTAATAGATGGGAATTTGTAGATTTACCTATTTTTAGAGTTGAAGAAGAGGGACTGCTTAGGGCTGGTGATGAGAATGGGTTGGTGGAGCAGAAGGCGAAGCCGGATGATGGTTTGCCTGTTCTTGCTCCATTTCAGCTTGCTGGTCCAATAGAGATTTGGATTCAAGATGCCAAAGATATGCGTATTAAGTTGCCCGTATGTATTATTCTTAAAATTGTTCATTTCTCGATTTGGTATCGTAGAAAAAGTAAATATGATTGATAAATTTGTTGGGTTCTATGATTTAGTATGCTCACCTTCAACATAATCAAGTATGATGCTGGGCAATATGATTATTGAATTTTTCATTTTGGACGTGTCCTTCGTAAGCAATTTTTTTTCTCACTAATTCACATTTCCTGTTTAGCTTATGCTTTAGTTTAATTAATGTTGTTCGGTTCTTACTGATTTTAATCCAAAATCAATGTTTTATTTCAAATATTCTCTCTTGCATAATGTCTGAGTTCGAATCTTCTTCATCTAGAAAGGGATAACGTTATTTATTTATCCATCTGATTAGTTTGTTTTTCTACAGCATGATGTGGATGCTGGTGTCCTGAAAAAAGTGATATTGGCAGATGGTGCAGTGGTAACAGTGAAAGGTGCCCGATCAGTTAGCCTACGCCACTCAATTGATTTACCCTTGCCCCTCAACCGAACTCAAAATGGTTTTGCTTCTGGTCTAATGGCCTTAGCTGAATATCTCCGACATGCTTCTCGCGATGAAGGAGCACCACTCCTCTCCCTCCGCATAGTTGGTCCCACCTCTCTCACCTCTCCATCGTCATCATCCTCTTCTTCCGATAACAGGCTCAAGCTAAAACGCCTTGCTCCAGGCCTTGTGGAATTATCCAAAAGCACAAAATCCCCACCAGTTGATATTTTCTCCCCTGTTAATTTAGGAGAAGCCTCAACTGTCTTGACTCCTAAGCATTTCACAACAATGTGGCCTTTTGCTTCTGTGAATGGCTCAAATGCGAATTTGCGAGGTTTTGAGAGATTGTTGGCTTCTTTACTGGGTCCAAAAGCAAATAAGAAAGGCTCATTCAAGTTGTTGAAGGCGGATGTATCAGCTCAGACATTTGTGAAGATCGGATTCAGAGTTGAGAAGAAGTTGAAAGAAGGAGATGCGATTGATTGGCAGAACTTTCCAACGTGGAGGACGAAGCCCGAATCTGTCAGAATGCATTTTGAAGTTCTGGCTAAGGTTGATGGAAACAAGGTTGTGCCAGAGAGAGTAATGCAGGTTAACCCTGTGGTTGCGGAAGATGCTGTGGCATCTAATGTACTCCAAGGGAATGTGACAATGTCTACTATGCCTACGGTTCATCCTCCTTCTAACCCCTTCTCCTTGTAAATTGATTTTGCCTAAATTTTACTAGTGTAATTCTTTTGCCTTTACCCCAAATATATATATATTGAGATGTAAATTTGTAAACAAAACGCGAAAAGCTGTTATAGAAAGTTTACTTTTAAATTCTACCCAGCAGTTGAAAAACCATTGTTAAGTAACCAATTACCCCAAATAATTGTCAACTCGAAATTCTTGTACATCATCTTCTCTGCATAAGCAGTCTTTTATTATCGTGAAATGGTTTGGGTACAGGACGATTTCCAATTTTATAAGCAAAATGATGCAAGTTCCTATTCCAAGCTCATCAAATTTACACAATAATAAGCTTCTCCTAAATATATGAAACTATTTTCTTATGAAGGAAATTCCCTTCTGGATGCTTGCTTCCAACTCTTTCTTCGCCTTCTCTAAGCCAATTCTGCAAGGAGCGAAAACAAATAGATAATTTGTTTAGCAGTGCATTGCTGTGTCCAAATAAAAGTAATTTGTCCAGTGTATTTGTGTTCCATACCTCTCATACTCATTCAAAGGTCCAAGTTGATAAATTTCTTCTGCACCATTCCGACCAAGTCGTACCTTGGTTGCAAAGAAAGGAAGTTCTGTCACCTGTTACAGACAATATGCCAGTTTGTTAAAGATATCAACTACAAATGCTTAAGATGGCCGCAATTAATAGGAAGTAAGTACTTTGTCAAGTACCTCAGAAGCTACAAATGAGCATTCCACAACGCCAGCATCTCCTCTCAAGCCACGAAGACAAGCGTCTGCAAATTTCACCGCTGCATATGCCTACAAATATCATGTTGTGACTTTTAAGTTCTGGACAATTTGAAAAAGTTATAAAAAAAGAGGAAAAATTTTGCTCACCATCGAGAGTGTTGCAGATCCAGCCCCAGCTTTTGCCTTTTTACATGGAATTGAAAATGTAATACAAGTTATATATACAGATCAAAAGAGGCAGATAACAGTAAGCAATTCGTGTAACTTGTACATTAGGAAAGGTCTACTAAGAACATTGCAATCGAAGATATAACATATGCATCGGGGAGCCTGATTATTTTAATTAAGAACTTAAAACACTCTCAGATTTTTAAGTTTTTACTGAGGAAAAATCAACCTCATTGCCACAGGCTCTAAAGAAATATCGGAAAAGCAATAATAGTTTGAAACAACAACAGGTGACATAACTAAAACTTTGTATCAGTTGTCCAAGCAACCAATCGTTTAATGGTTCAAAGGGATGTAACTTCAGCAAACATAATGTGTTCACATTTAATTTACAAAGTCATTATTACCTGAACAACTTCCGTTCCACCATCTTGAATTCGTTTGGTTAGATATTCAGTTTCTTCAGGGGTGAAACTGCAAGGAGGCTTAATCTGCAAAGACAGCATCAACATCACTGCTTCTGCAAATTCTTTTTTTTTTTTTTTTTTTTTTGTGGTTTAAAAAAAAGGATACTATCATTGAGACATCTAAATCTAATTAAAGTTACGTTGATTTTGGGAAGTAATTTCCAGTACCTGTGACAAAAGAGGTAAAATGGTAACTCCTGCATGACCTCCAACAACTGGAACATCAACTTCCCGAGGATCCAGTCCCAGAACTTCAGCCTGCAAGAGTGAAACAGAATTAAGAACATTTCATCATAATCGTACCCTGCAAAATCAATCTGCAAACATGGTATCTGAATGATAAACTCTATTATTTAATACATACCACAAAAGTGTTTGCTCTAACAACATCAAGCATTGTTACTCCCAAAAGTCTTTTCGGGTCATAAGTTCCAGCTTTCTTGAAAACCTCAGCTGCAATGGGTACAGTGGAATTGACCGGATTACTAATCAAATTCACAATTGCTTTGGGGCAGCACTTGGCAATTCCTTCACAAAGAGTCTTGACAATCCCAGCATTAATGTTGAAAAGATCATCCCTAGTCATTCCAGGTTTCCTTGGCACGCCGGCAGGTATGATTACAAGGTCCATGCCTGTCAGTGCATTCTCAAGCTGTGGCTGTCCTAGAAAACCACGAACCTACAAAATTTGACAGTTACTGTCATGTATTTACAATCAAAAATTTTCTTATGTTCTATCTTTGTCTTGTACAACTATATAAACTTAAGAACATTGTACGTTGCAATTCAACTCAACCCATAAACTTAATGACAAAGGGAAAAACAGTTCACTCGTTTTTGTCCAAGAGTGTACTTAAATTGCTAAATTAATATGAGAAGCAATTTTATTCCAAAATCAATGAACTTTGGTAGAAATTTCATCGAAGTCATCTCCAAGGATTTCAATTCAAACTCCAGGTGAAACTGAATTAACTAAATAATAATATAAATTACAAAATAACACAATTTCTATCACAAATGTTAAACTAACAACTGGGAGTTGATGCTTACCACAGCACCAGTGTCCATATGGCTAACATCAGCAGTGACACCAGGAGCATTCACAACATCATAGAGATGAAGAACAGAGACCAATGGGTTCATCTTCATAAGCATTGCAAGAGGTTGGCCAATGCCTCCAGCAGCACCCAAGATAGCCACCTTGAACCCAGGTGCACCCCCTTTTGCCCTGCAATCAGCTCTCTTCAGAGCAGAACTTCCCTCCATCTATTCAAAACCCACAATTCACAAAACAACCAAAACCATTAATTAAGTTGGCTTAAAAGTAAAGTTTAATCTCCTAAAAATGATAAAGTTAGAAACTTTTAAGCTGCAAGTACAATGATATTAATAAAATTAAGGGGGAAAACCTGGAAATTGGGAGGGTTGAGATGAGCTGAAATCCTTGCAATTCTCTGGGTAGCATCTGCAATTGACTCCATGCCTGCTTGTACTTGCAATTCACAAAACTGAAAGCAAGAAAATAAAAGAAATGTATTTAAAGCCAAAAAAATAAAAATAAGGAAGAGATAAATGTGAAAGATAATACATGGGGAGAGGGAAGCAAGAGGTTGACATATTATTTTTTGTGGAAATAAATTGTTGAAGGTTTATCCCCATCTGAATTATTGAATTGTTGTGGCTCAAATACTTTCTGCTTCTAATTTCATTTCAGGTCTCTTTCTGAAACCATCCATAACCTTAGATGTTTGTTAGGATGCAGTCAAGAGTGATTTTTGTCATTTCAGGACTTGGGACAATGATGAGAATCAGATGCAGAAATGTTTAAAGGCCTAGAGCTTGAAAGTGTTGGACTTATGGTCATGGAAGCCCAATTCACAACAACTTTTTTATTTTTAAAAAATTTAGTACCAAAAAATAATATAAATATTCCATTGTTTATTTTTGTTTATACCTATTTCAACCTGTTGTATTTTATTTTGATGTTTACAACTGATTAGTATCATGTTAAAATTTGTTTTATATTTCGTTTATTATATGTTTATCTTTTGATCCTTTGTTTATGTCATGTACATATAATTATTGACTCACCACAAAATTAAATTTAGTTGCTGAAAAGTCACAACAGTACATGAATTCGTTGAAGAACTCAAAAAAACATTTTGCATTTCAAGTTTTTCTACCACCAAAATCAAAAAAATATATATGTCAAAAGAAAGAATTAAGAAGCTGAGGTAAAACTATTAGTCTTAATGTCTGAAACCATCGGAAATTTTATTAGAATGGAGGAGCAATGAGTAGCAATGCTTGGATGAGTGGTAGGTGGTGCCATGTTTGTTTGACGAACATCCAATCACATTCTTTAAGAGCTTCATCACAACATGTTTCATATATAAATAAAAGAATCCAAAAAAAGGAAAATTTTGATATTTAAAATATTAATTCGAAAATATTAAATAAATGTATTTTTTTTAGTTACTAAAAATACCCATATTTCTTTTTACATATGAGCTTATTAGCATATTTATTAATACTGTGAAAAGTAAATATGGGGTAAATTATATTTGAGAGGTCCAAATTTTAGAAATTTTAATATTTTGGGGTTCAAATTTTAAAATGCAATAGAAAAAGATCTAAAGTTTGAAAAATATAACAGTACGATGATGGATTATTAACTTGAGATTCGGCGAATACACACGGCTGACACGTCAGAGAATTATATAAAAATGCGTGTCAAACAAAATTTTAAAAAAAATTAATTTGTCTAGCTGTAAATTTTAAAAAATTCTAAACTGAATTTTGCAATTGATTCCATTGTCAATAATCCCAAAAATCGATAAAAAAAATTCCGACGTGACCAAATTTTACTGAAAATATGATTTCTTTATCAAAATGTCAAAGATTTTGCGAAAACAAAAAATTGGATTTTATCGAAACCAATTGATGTATGAAAATCAAGTTATTGGTTTTTTATAATTTTTTAACCCTCTGGACATTTTGCGAGAAAAATAAATTTTTAGTAAAACCACGTTCCATAAGAATTTTTTTTTAACTGATTTTTCAAGTTCTTCTCTAACTCCATTAAAGACGGAATTAATTGTAAAACTGTGAACGGAATAAATGGTAGAAATCATCAATGAAAACTGTGAACGGAAAATGAAGAATGATGTAAAGAGGAGATTTTAGTCCGAAACCGAATGGAAATGGGTTGTTAATCTTGCCATTTTTCTTGCAAGAAAATCGGATTTGTCAAGATGAACCATGTTGCAAACTGATTTTAGTTTGTTGGAATTTCTTGTTAGTTTCATATATCTTTGTAAACTTGTTGGAAAATTATACTTTTCACAATTAATTTTAATTTCATATCCTTAAACTTACAACGATCCTTTTATTCTAAAAAAATTAATATTTTCATTTGTTTTTGTTAGTGAATAAAACCTTTTAGATTACAATCAGTTTATATGTAAAAAAATCTCATTAACCTTTTTTTTTAACAAAATTAGATTTTTTATTTATTTACTACACTATATTTTACTCACTATATATTTTTTTTTTCTTTTTGCACAAATTATCTCTCTAATTTCATCTCTCTAGTTATCATTTAAACCTATAGAAGGTAATTAGAAAGATAAAAAATTTTAGAGACGGATCGTATAAAACATTAATACCCATAGTTGAAATTCTAAAATTTTATGAACTAATAAAATCAAATAACGAAAACATAAATATAATAATATTAAAAATTCAATGAAAGAGACGAAATATTAATACAAAACTCCACTATTAAAAAACGAAAATTTATTAAAAACAAATACAAAATATAGAAGAAAGAAAAACAGCATGGTTGAAAAAAGATTGGCGGTGACATAAACCGTTAACAAGAAATTTGAATGGAGAGGAAGAGAGATATATTTTGAAAGGTTGTAATCTAACATAAAAAATAAAAGATGACATTATTTGAACAAAAACAATTTATATTACAATAATTTATGTTATCGTAATTAGATTCATGTAATAGCCTTGACATTTGAAAAATCATCGTATTTGATGAAATATTAGGATGAAAAATTGTTAACTGGTTCTCCATAAATTAGAGGCAAAACACAATTTTGAACAAAAAATCAACTGAATGAAGACATTAACAATGTCTAAATATACTGAATTAGAGGATTAATTGCCATTAAATCCACAATCAAAACCAAAATTAAAAAAATGATATATTTTCAAATAAATTAATACACTCCGCCAATAACATTAAGATCTTGATTTGATGAAATATCACATATAATGCTACGAAAATCATTTGTTGGATCTCAGAAGCAATAATCAATACCAATAAATATTTAAATTGTAAAAGAAACACATATCAATTTCATAAAGCAACAAAAAAATAGTCTATCATATATCAACCAATTTCTATTTTATTCATATGAAATCAATCAACATGATAATAATAATACAGCTTAATCTATTTATAAAACCAATCTAAAAGATGAAATTTAAAAAATCAATTAAAGTTCCAAAACTATAATACAAATTGTAAAATTATAGATTGGAGAAAGAAGATTGAAAATTTTCTAGGAACTTGACTGAAAATTGCTATGTTACCATGGTCTATTGCTTCCCTTTCTGTCAATTTGATCCCCAATTCAAATAAGTCGTTCACTTTGATACTAATTTTACTTTTTTTTAAAAAAATATATATATATATTTACAGGTCTAATACATTAAATTATTGTTATCAATTAAAAATGAAATCATAATAAATAAAAATGGGGTATAAAATAAAAATAAACTTTAAAATTAATTAACCAAGAGAATAATTTAGAAAGCTAATCAATAAAAAAATTAAAGAAAATACATAAAAAGTGGAATAAAAATATTACCGAACTTCTCTTGTAATAAATAATAAAAATTAAAAACTATACTATTACCAAATGGGAGCAAAAAATGTGTATATACATTCAGATTTTTGTTTACTATGTGATTTTGGGTTTTAGTAAAAGAATATGCATATTTACTCATTTATTTTCTAATTAATTTTAAAAATTTACTTCATTAATTTATTTTTACTATGCACTCATTATAGTTAATGGCTGATGTGATTTTTTATATAAATATAGTGTTCTTAATAATAGGGTATCCTGTCATCCTTTTTATTTTTTATTTCCTATATTAAAACGTTAATCAAGTTTCAAAATATCAAATCATTAGTTGTTATGGCAGGAAATTATATATCAAGGAAATTTATAAATGAATTTTCTTTTCTTTTCCAAAAATTATAAAAATATTGAAATATTGTAAATTCAAAACCATTTATTAAGAATAAGGGTTGACTAAATAATTTTATTATAATTACTCCACCTAATTACAAGAAATCAATAGCTAATATTATAGTGTTATTTCTGTTTTTCATTTATATAGAAATAAATTTATATGGGTTTTCATATCCATTCTTAAAATAGTTAAATGACATTTACAGCCTTTACAATTTAAAACAATCAAATTACTTCAGTTATTATTACATATATCAAATACACGCCAATTGATAAAAAAAAAAATAACAAAAAATTACTAAAAAATAATTATATATTCAATTTTAGAATTATAAAATGGAGAAATTTTGATCAAACTTAATTTTAAAATTGTAATTAATGAGGATAAAGTTTTAAAAAACGGTAATTAAATAAAAAATCAATTGACATGTTAATTTTATTTATTTTTTGAAAGAAAATAAATTTATTTATCAAGTGTGGAAATAATTAACTTAAATTACAATTTAACTATTAGTTTTAAATAATAATTAGTTAGATTTTAATACACTATTATGGTAATATTAATGAATAATATTAATAACTAATATTACTTGAATGTAGTTAATAGTGAATTTGTTAATTTTCATGTTATTTTTATTTTTATTTTCGTGCGTTAAATATAATAATAGATAGATTTAGTCCCACAATTACAATTTTAATGGATTGGTCCACAACTATATATGCCTCTTAATCTTAGCTCAAAAAAGTCAAGTGCTGACTAATAAAAGGGCATGACGAGTCATGCATTGACTAATCTGTAAGGTGCACTGAATCTCTTCTCTGCTCTTATAGTCCAACCTGTCCCTTTCTTTTTTGCTTTTTCCTTGTTACTTACCACCTTAATTATCCCTTTTCCTCTATTTTTCATTTTTATTCAAATATATTAAGAAAAATCTCAATAATTTCTTTCTTTTCAATAATTTTTATTATTTTAATGAACGAATAAAAAAATTTGTTATTTTTTGCGCATTAAAATTAATTCATAATCTACAAGTATACATTATCATCATGTATTTAATAAGAATCATTGATTTTTATAAAAGAAATTAGAAAAAAAAAAGGAAGGCCAAAGCATGAGTTGATTGATAAATAAAATGTATACCTAACATTTGATCTTCATTTCTCGTGATAATATAAATGTCACATTAAAAATTTTAAATTAAAGAATTTGTGATGTGGTTGAGGGGACAAATCATATCTACTTAATCTTTTGCAATTTAAATTAACTCATTTACTTAAACCTTGAAATTATAAAGGCCTAAATTCCATAATTATTTTTTTTTTTTTTTGAGAAATTGGAATAATCAATCACCTTGTTATTATACAAGAAAAGATGATTAGTGATATTTTGTTCTTGAATAACAAGGTGATGATTATTTAGTAGTAGTTTTGCTAACATAATTATTGCCAATTTGTTGCAATATTATTATTGATCCATTATTTTATAAATGTAAATATCAAAGACAATTAAACTATGGCTTTTTAAAACTTTGTATAAAAGTGTTAATTTGCTTTGCAATGATGAATTTATAATTGAATACTTTTGGTATAATAATCACAAAAGACAAGCAATCAATATGGACTTTGATTAAGTAGTTAATGAAGATGCTGCTTGGCTGCTTCTTTTATTTATAAATTAATTATTACTTAATTAAGTTGATTAGTGAGTGCTTCTCCACGACAAGTTGAGATGGTTTTCTTAATTTAAAATACACAAGTGCTTCTTTTATTTTTGTTTAGTGCTTTTTCTTATTCTTTTCTCAATTTCTTTTTTAATTATTATTGTTTTGATTAGTGCAACAGTTCTACATATTATATTTTCTTTCATCTTTGAAATTCGGTAAATTGTAATGTCTAGTAATTTCATTTTCACATAATTATTAAATATTTCTTAACTTTTAGTAATATCATATCATATTATATTATTGTGCCGTCCATTTTCAATAATATTCTTGGAATATATTAAAGACCGACAACTTTTTTAAAAAATGTCATTATTTTTTAAAATTAAGTAATTAAGTAAATGAAATTTTTTTTTAATTACATTTATATCCTTTAAATATTTTTACATACTGATTTGTATATAAATTAATTTTTATATACTAATTATTTTTACATAATATCAGTATGTAAATTAATTATTTGTGACAATTAATTTTATATCTCTAGATTATTTTTATATACTAATTAGTATGTAAATTAATTTTTACATACTATCATTACATAAATTGATTATTTGTGATAATTACTTTTATACCCCTATTCTTTTACCTATCAATCAGTACGTAAATCAATTTTTACAAACCGTCCGCATATAAATTAATTTTTTGTGACAATTAATTTTTTCTTCATAGATTATTTTTGTATACCGATCAATATGTAATTTTATTATTTGTTTATTTACTGATTTATATATTAAATATTTACATACTTTTTATAAATTGTTTACATATTGATTTTAGTGTGTAAATCAGAATAAACATTAATTTTTAAATATCCAATCATATATAAATTTGTATATAAATTGATTTTTATATACAAATCAATATGTAAACTATTTTTTTACATTCTAAAACCTAAACAATATATTTTTTTACATTTTAATCCATAAAGGACTAAAGTAAAATAAAAAGAAACTTTAGAGACTGAAATGTAATTTTACACAAAACTTATTCTCCCATCAGAGTCGAAACACAGCCGATGCACGTTAGCAGTCGTTCTTCACACTGGAACACGACGAAAACAAACTAGATTTATGATCAGCGGCAAGTGTTGGCACTGAAGTCAACTAGAAATCGTTTCAATTGTGGTAAACTCGATGAACAGTTGATGCAAACTTTTTCAAGGCGGCATCGATCAAGATCTTCAGTCACTTTTTTGGCTAGCTTCCGGTGGTTCTAAGGGTATCAGAGAATTCACCGGCTAGAGAGCTTTCATCCAATACCCCTTGATCATTGGTTGAATGTCTCTGGTGGCGGGTCCACGATGTACTACATCTTTCATATTTTTTTTTTTAAAAATTTAATTTTTAATTGAAAATTTTGAATTTTATTACCTATTTAAACAATGAGAAGGATATTTTGGTTTTAAAAAAAGTATACATACTATTGACTTAATTTTAGAACAAATACTATTTACTTTACACAAAATATAAAACTTCTCTATTTGCTAACTTAGGCCTTTGCTGATTTGGTAGCAAGCTGAGAAGCGAATAGTTACTTTACATCATTAATTATTTTATCCTAAACAAACAATTTTGAAAATTATAAAGATAGTGTTTTAAATTCTCAATTTTACATCTATTCATATCTTGACACAAATATCAAAATTAATGTAATTTTCAATATATGGAAAATATAAAAGGAGTCGCACCAAATTCCAAGCAGATACCTATGAGTCTATGACAGCAACATTCTCCTAATTTACTCTCTCTCTCTCTCCTGCTATGTGCCACAAATTATTAATTTAATAAATTAAAATTACAGAGTAATATATATTAGAACAATTATAATTTTATCTATATTTTTTAAATATACTTCTTTATTATTGAGTTTTTTTTTTTAAACGTTTTTATCATTTTGTCAATTTAACACCATTTTCCAGTAAATATTTTGAAAAATGATATTATTTTTGTTTATTGATGAGCTTAGTAAAAAACGTATGGATAAAATTATATTTTATAATTTTAATTAAAAAATTAAAAAGAGAAAGGAAACTATGAAAAAACCGAATGTAAACGACAACCGGTGTCTAGTATCACCGATGTTCAACTGTGTCACTGCCAATAGTCACCATCGAAAGCAAGTCCATGAGTCTACTAACTTCATGAAAAACACTATAAACGGTTGCCTAAAGGCGGAAACCAATTGGGTCAAAAGTTTTCTAAGTTATACAATTCAAAAATGTAAGATGATTGGAATATATATATATATATATATATATATATATATATATATATATATATAATAATTCTAATACTATTAACATCAATAATATATTATAAATAAATAGAGTAAGTTTTAAAATAAAAATAATATTTAATGTGATTATTATTATTAATATGTAATTAATCAGATTAATTATGACATTAATACCGAGAATATAAAATGAATTAATGCGTCCAACGCACTGAGATTGTCAAAAATATCCCTCATATTTCTAATTTTTAAACTCAATTTTGGTGTGTTTTTGGTTGTTTCTGTCGAGAATTGTGCTGCCGTTGAGATTCCATGACGATTTCATCATGCTTTGAAAGAAATTCATAGAATCGCAGTGACACGGTATACAGAGATGATGAACATGTTCAAAACAAAGGAATGATGTTGGTTAAAACGATGAATGTTTAAGATTAGGTTTTTCCGGAGGAATGAGATGAAAAATATAAAATTTAAAGCAAGTTACATCTTAAACCCTGAAATTTATTAATATTTTCAGTTAGGTCATTTATCCATCCACAACATATTTAAATGTACGAATGAGACAGGGAACATTGCAATTGTAAAAAATACTCCCTATATTTCTAATTCAGCTTTGCTTTTGTTGAATAATCAATTTTAGAGAACAATATTTCAATCACATACCATATTAAAATTCCGATTCTTCCTTCAAATTGAACAACGGATAATGTACAAATTTTATTATTTTTATATAATTTATCAAATTAACTGCAATAACAATAACGATATATAAAACGAGATAACGCATACAATGCATGTTAAAAAACTAGTAAGTATATAAATATATGTGGTTTGGGGTGATTTAATTAATTAGGAAAATCAACTTTCATAAACCCAATCACAAATGTTTTTTTTTAAATAAAAAATTTTATTAAATAATAATATAGTGATAAATCTGATGGGAGAAATAAAAAATATAATAATAAATAATTAAAATCTTTTATTTGATTATAATTTCAGATATTGATAGAATAATTAATCCTTTAAAATATTGATTATTTTGACTGTTATATTATTTTGAATCATTATATTTTTTAATTGTTACAACTAAAACTCGTAGGATTGTTGGAATAAAATATTAATGGGAAAATTAAAAATTTTAAAAAAAATATTAAAAATCAATTTTATATCTCAAAATGGGAACAACAAATAACAAATAGTAATGTATCAAATTAACATTAAAAAACACCCATGACAGGTGAAGAAAAAAATACCAATACAAATAAAAAAAAAAGGCAGAAGAAAAACAAAAATCACTATCTGCTCACATTAATTTTATTTTTTTGGAAGAAGGTACAATCGTAGTAATTAATAATTTGTAGTCAGTCGGCGGTGATGAATTGGAAAAAGTAAACACTTGCTTGATACTGTGACACCAAATTCTTTCCACGTGGCAGCCAAAAGAGTGCTTAGTCAACATGGGCGGCCAAATCGTTTTCCAATTTTGTCCTAAACCAGCCTGACATATCCAATCCCTTCTCTAACTTCTAGACTTCCCATTCCTCTTCTTCTCATTACATTAGATTCTACTCTACTGTACTACGTTCTATTCTAGTAGTTAATTTTTTTTTGTCCACTCGTGCGATAAAAAAAAATTCTTTTTGTTCATACCCACATGTTTTTTCAACATTCAAAAAATAAATTTAACTAACATATTGTTATTAATTTATTTTTAAATTACAAGATATTGTTTATAAATTTAAATATAAATATATTTAAAATAAAAGAATAAATATTAATTATTATATTTGTCAACATTTATAAAAAATTTACGAGAAACATTTTAGAAAGTAAAATATAACAGATTATTTAAAAATATCAACAATAAAATAAGTTAAAATATGGTTATATATGCTGCTAAATGATATTTTTTTTCCTATAATTAATATAATTTATAAATTTTTTTAAAAAAATATGGTTATATATGCCGATAAATGATAATTTTTCCTACAATTAATATAATTTATAAATTTTAATACTATCAATCTTTAATTTAAATTTTAAGAACGAGTACATGACTCTTTCAATTCAAAGAAAAAAAAAAAAAAAAAGAAACGAGTACCTCAAGACAAATAAATAAATAAGTAGATATAATTCTAAATAATTTAAGATTTAATTAGTAAAGTGACCTTCAATTATTCCTTAATAAAAGTAAATTAAAATAATTTTATTTACATGATATAGTTCTTGTTCTTCAGACATTTATCACATGGTATGATGAGGTGTGAACTAAACTCAAATTTCAACTCAACCATTCTTCTTCTTCTTCTTCTTCTTCTTCGTAGCATGTTATAGTCTACCAAAAACTCTTACTTTCCACACTTATCTTACTACAATATTACAAAAACCTCTCCTAACCCTCTCACCGCCCCACAACCGGAATGTCTGACGGGAAACTTTTCCGGCAATGTCATTCTTTTTTAATTTTCTTTCTTTTTATATTTCTCCTACAAGTTTCTCCTTCCAAATCAGACGAACTTCAAACACTTCTAAATTTTAAATCTGTTTTCAATAATTCACGAACAAATGTGTTCAACTCATGGACGCAAGCAAATTCTGTATGTGACTTTACTGGAATCATGTGCGGTGATAATGGACTTGTTAAAGAAATCAATCTTCCTCAACAAAAGCTTGTGGGTGCAGTTCCTTTTGATTCTATTTGTTCTTTGCAATCATTGGAAAAGATTTCAATGGGGTCAAATTTCTTGAATGGAAGCATAACAGAGGATTTGAAAAATTGCAGAAGCTTGCGAGTCTTGGATTTGGGAGGGAATTCATTTTCTGGGGAAGTGCCTGATTTGTCTAGTTTAGTTGAATTGAGGATTTTGAGTTTAAACAATTCTGGAATTTCTGGTTCATTTCCATGGAATTCACTAGAGAAGCTTACTAATCTTGAATTTTTAAGCTTGGGTGATAATCCACTTGATGCTACTATTTCTTTTCCTGTTGAGGTACTAAAGCTTGAAAAGTTGTATTGGCTTTACCTTACTAATTGTAGCATCAGAGGCCAAATTCCAGAGGGAATTTCAAATCTTACTTTGCTTGAAAATCTTGAACTTTCTGATAACCAGTTGTTCGGAGAAATTCCTGAAGGAATCGGAAAGCTTAGCAAGCTTAAGCAATTTGAGATTTATAATAATTCCTTGACAGGAAAACTTCCTGCAGGAATTAGAAATCTCACAAGCCTACAAAACTTTGATTGTTCAACCAATAAACTTGAAGGTGAAATATGGGTACTGAAATCCTTGAAAAATCTTGTTTCTTTGCATCTCTTTGAAAACCAATTCGATAGTTTGATTCCTGAGGAATTCGGTGACTTGAAGTACCTTGCAGAGTTCTCCATTTACAGAAATAAGTTCACTGGTTTGCTGCCTCAAAAGTTGGGTTCCTCATCAGACCTCTTGTACATTGATGTTTCGGAGAATTTCTTGACAGGTCCAATACCTCCTGATATGTGCAAAAATGGGAAAATGACTGATCTTCTTGTCCTGCAGAATAAGTTCACCGGCCAAGTACCTGAAAGCTATGCAAATTGTAAGTCTCTGATTCGTTTACGTGTAAACAGTAATTCACTTTCAGGTACTGTCCCTGCAGGAATATGGGGTTTGCCAAATCTTATTATTATTGATTTTAGTATGAACCGATTTGAAGGTCCTGTCACAGCTGATATTGGTAATGCAAAGACTTTAGGATTACTAATTTTAGGCAATAATAATTTTTCTGGCGAATTACCTGCTGCCATTTCTAATGCATCTTCATTAGTGTCAGTTCAGTTGAGTTCAAATCAATTTCTTGGAAAAATCCCAGAGAGTATTGGAGGATTAAAAAAACTAAGCAGCCTTTATTTGAACAGAAACCAATTTTCTGGTACCATACCGGATTCCTTAGGCACTTGTGAGTCTCTTACTGATATAAACCTTGCTGGGAATTCATTTTCTGGAGAAATCCCTCAGAGTCTTGGATCTTTGCCCACTTTGAATTCCTTGAATTTTTCCAACAACAAACTTTTTGGTCAAATTCCGGGTAGTTTATCATCTCTAAGGCTTAGTAACCTTGACCTGTCAAATAATCAGTTGACTGGTCCTATACCTGCATCTTTATCCCTTGAAGTCTTTCGCGAAGGCTTTGATGGAAATCCAGGCTTATGTAGCAACACTTTGAGGGGTATCCGATCTTGTGCATCATCAACTGCTAGAAATTCGGGTCACCTTCGAGCACTTATATCTTGTTTTGCAGCAGTGTTGCTAGTTTTGGTAATTTCTGCTGTTTATTTGTTGCTGTTGGCACAAAGATCAAACAATCGTGATCGTCCACTAAAGCGGGGTTCTTGGGATATGAAGTCATTTAGAGTGCTCAGTTTTAGTGAAAAAGACATTATTGATTCTATCAAATCGGAGAATTTGATTGGTAAAGGAGGATGCGGAAATGTGTACAAAGTTGTGCTTGGTAACGGAAATGAACTGGCTGTGAAGCATATTTGGACGTCGAATTCAACTGACCAAAAAAGCCTGCGAAGCAGCTCAGCAATGCTGAGTAGAAAGAATTTCCGGTCAGCAGAATATGATGCAGAAGTGGCTACATTGAGTTCTGTAAGGCATGTAAATGTGGTGAAGCTGTATTGTAGTATAACAAGTGAGGATAGCAATCTGCTGGTTTATGAGTATCTACCGAATGGAAGCTTGTGGGAACGGTTGCATACTTGTAACAAGATAATGATCGGATGGGAGTTAAGGTATGCAATTGCAGTAGGGGCTGCAAAGGGATTGGAGTACTTGCATCATGGGTTTGATAGACCGATAATTCATCGAGACGTGAAGTCCAGCAACATTTTGTTAGATGAAGAGTGGAAGCCTAGAATTGCTGATTTCGGACTTGCTAAGGTTATGCAGGCTGGTGGTGGAGGAGACTGGAGTCATATCATTGCTGGCACTTATGGTTACATGGCTCCTGGTAAGCCCTTTTCTTTCTTACAGTCTTAGTTTAAAAATGGTAATTATGGGCTCTAGTTTTTCCAATTGATAATTTTACAAACATGCTGATTAGTTTGTTTTTTCTTTCTTATGCAGAATATGCATACACTTGCAAGGTAAATGAGAAGAGCGATGTGTATAGCTTCGGCGTAGTACTAATGGAGTTGGTCACAGGAAAAAGGCCAACTGAACCAGAATTTGGAGAGAACAAAGATATAGTGTATTGGGTTTACAGTAAAATGAGCAGCAATGGAAATGCACTTGATATAATTGACCCAAACATATCAGAGGACCAAAAAGAAGATGCCATTAAAGTTCTGCGAATCGCGATGCATTGCACTTCAAACATCCCAGCTCTAAGACCACCAATGAGAATGGTAGTTCAAATGCTGGAAGATGCTGAACCTCAAAAGCTCACAGAAGTTATTGTTGTCAAGAAAGAAGTAAGCAATGGTCAAAATGAGAATATGAAGGCTAGTACCATCTTTGATATCAGCAGTTAATAGCATTTTTGAACCTGTAATTTTCGGTATCAGAAAGGTTTGGTATATTAGACCTTAGTTTGGATAATTTGGATTAGAATTTTGGGTTAGATTTAGATAAGAGAATCTTAAGCAGCAAATTAGGAACAAATGATATGTTTTAGTGATAGTATTAGTTTGAAAGTGACAGTAAATGTAATATATTTTTCTTATGGGCAATAATATATCTATGTGCAGTTGTTGGTTTAGTTCCAAATTTGATCATTGTTTACAAAATTCCAATAGAAACTGGATTACACTAACCAAGTAGGTATTTTATTGATGTGGTGGTTATATGTAAATGTTAACTAGACCTGTATTGGGAAACCTTATCCAAATAATTAATATAAAATTTTAAGCCGGAAGAAAACAAAAGTAAGCAAATGGGCTCGACCGCTCGAGGAGGAATCTGATGCCGGCTAAGTTTGTCAGTCTGATTGATTTTCGTTCAGGCTTCCCATAACTTCAATCGAATATGAATGCCCAATAATTATGGGTTTGTTAGGTCTCTCTCTCACAAATTCACTCGCTCAAAGCTCTTCTTCGCTGCCTCTCCTTCTCATTTCCTCTCCCTCAACCTTCTTCTCTTCTACACCTCTTTCTTTCTCTAATCCTTCTTCCAGTTAAGTCTTCTTCGTAATCATTTCTCTCTTTCTCTTTTCTTCAATTGCTCTTCACACCATCTTCTTATATTGTTTTGTCACTCTGCAGAAAGGAGAAGGAGAAACTTAGTGTTGCGTGTTGCTTGTAACAGCGAATTACAATTCATGGAACCCGGAAAGACAGCGCCGGAGCTCAATCGGGATCTCTACCCAGCTATTGAGCCTTATAGTACTGGTTTTTTAAAGGTTTCGGATATTCATACAATCTACTTTGAGCAATCGGGCAATCCTAGTGGCCATGTGAGTGTTTTGAACATGATTTTGTGTTATGATTGCTTGTTTTCTTTGTTCCTCTAGCGTTTGTATATAAGGATATATATATTTGGAAAGGGTCTCTATCTAGATATAATTTTGGGGAAGATGAAATTTGAGCACTTTAATTGCTTAAGCTTGGTTGATTCAATCCTGTCAGTATAACATAGTTTGAAAATAAAAGGATGTAAAACTGCAGGAATTTGGCGTTATATATTCATCTTAACTGAGTTTTAACTGAATTCTGTTCCCTAACATTCCCTTAATGAAGGTATTTGGGGTTTGAATTTTCCAAATTTAGAAGAATAAATATTCACAATTAGCTAGTGGAGTCTTGCATTATATTGGATGACAATCGTTTCTTTTTGTTTGAATGCCTGCTTGGTGTCATCAAGTTCTTGAGGACTAATATTCCAGTTGCCATGTGATGCAAGATTGAATGAAGTTCGGCATTATCTACCAGCTGGAAAAGTGCTAAACTTTTTTCAATAAGTTTAAAGTGCAAAATCCTGTTAGAATAAAAATAATAGCATCAACAAATGCCTAGCTTTTAGTACATTGGAATGTGATGGTAGCATACTAGCATAAAATTAATTGATATTTATTTTCTCTAATTGATAAGAATAGTTGGGTTATATCAAGTGACAGAAGTATACTTCCGTGAAAAATGTTATTAATTGACCTATGCAGCAACCTATTTATGTTCTCTTGGCTTTGTTTTGTTCAATAAAGCAAAAAGTAGTTACTATATCAAAACTCATAGTTTATCATGATATTCACTCCTATTGCAGCCAGTTGTTTTTCTTCATGGGGGTCCAGGTGGTGGAACAACACCAAGTAACCGTCGATTTTTCGATCCGGAATTTTACCGAATAATTTTATTTGATCAGGTTAGTAATGGTATTTTGCTGATCACCTTTCAAAATGAACTATAACTATTATGATATCTTATCTCCAAAACATGAACTTTACATCTTCTTAACAGAGAGGAGCAGGCAAGAGCACGCCGCATGCTTGCTTAGAGGAAAACACCACATGGGACCTTATTGCCGACATTGAAAGGCTAAGAGAACACTTGCAGATCCCTGAATGGCAGGCAAAGTTTTTTCTAGTTCTTAGAAAGGAAATTCAATATGGAACTTATTTGTGGACTCTTTCTGACTTGTAATCCTCTTCTACCATGCAGGTATTTGGTGGGTCATGGGGAAGTACACTCTCACTTGCATATAGCCAAGCTCATCCCGATAAGGTGCACTGTTGTTTTACTTTAACAATATTGTTGCATGAACTCTTTGATAGTGAAAACCAGGTCAATATTGAAATAATAATGATATATTCTGGCCGTTTACAGACTGACTTATGAATTGCTGACATTTTTATGTTGTGTTTAAGGTGACTGGAATGGTCCTCAGAGGGATCTTTCTTTTGAGGAAGAAAGAGATTGATTGGTTTTATGAGGGTGGTGCTGCTGCTATATTCCCAGATGGTATGCTAAATGTATTTCTTTTGATCTTATTGTTGATAATGTATTAGAAATGCTACATTAAAGAGCTAACGTTTCATCTTTGGTTGTGTGTGGAAATGTGGCCCGTTGCATGAATTGGAACTAGACACATATTAATATAATAAAACATTACAAGTGATCCTATTCATTGAATTTTACAGTTCTGCCGAGGTGAGAATATATATTTTTTTTTTAATAATATAATTTTGTAGAATACCTAGAATTAAAAGTTTATGTTTACAGTAACGTAATCCAAGTTATTGATATAATGTGTGAAGTAACTTCTATGATTAGATAATTTCCATTTACTGTCTTCCTCCCAAATTTAAGTAACTCATCAATCAAAGTCTTCAACACCTGTATGGATGATATGTTATTTTGTTAACTGCAATTGAACATGAAGTAGTATTCTTAAGTTGCTTGTATGCATGTTTTCAATGTACAGCTTGGGAGCCATTTAGAGATCTCATTCCAGAAAGTGAAAGGGGTTGTTTCGTTGATGCTTACAGCAAGAGATTAAACTCTGATGATGTTGAAACACAAGTAAGAGATATATCTGTTTTTAACAGACGTTTTCTATCTCAGTTTCATACTCCAGCTAATTATGTATTTGGGTTTTTCTGATTTTTAGCACTTACAAGATCATAATCAAATTAATGTTGTTAAATAACATTTGAACAAGGTCCTTCCTGTTGAAATAATGCACACACTACTCTTATAATTTCTTAGTATGCAGCTGCAAGGGCATGGACCAAATGGGAATTGATGACTGCCCATCTTCTTCCAAATGAAGAGAACATCAAAAGAGGGGACGATGATTATTTTTCCTTGGTAAGTGACTACGCAATCAAGTGTTTGCGTTCTTACTTTTTCTCTTGTAGAAGAAACTGTTATGTCTTGCTCTAATTTCTAAAGGTGACTAAATGTAAGTTACAATATGAGGAGAAACTAAGTTGTTTCTACTCATATGCATATTTAATTGCATATAGAAAAAATATATGATTATTATTCCATATGCCATGCCCATTTATTTTATAAGTTAATTATTGGTTGATTTCCTCAACAAAAAAAAAAAAAAATAAATAAATTATTGGTTGATGAATCTTTATACTCATTCAATCATTTTTGAGTTGATACGGGTTCTGAATGGTGACATTTACTGCAGGATCAAAGGTTTTTGAGTTATTTCATTTATAGTAGACTACAATGCTGTTGAAAATATGACAACTAAGAAGGGGGGGAGGGAGGGTTGAATTAGTTAGCGTAAAAAAATTTGTAAGGATGGAAGGGTAGAAAAAATTGAGACAAACCTATTAGTGGTTTCGATTCTAACTAATCCTACATCCACTTCTCCAATTCACTTAAAAATTGGGTTCCACTAACCAAACAACTTGGTTACAATTGTGTTTTCTAAGCTTACGTAGTTTCCAAGGCTAACTCACAAACCTCTACAAATCTTGATTACAATAAGTGAGTTTTAAGGCTCAATCAACAACCTAAACACAGAATTGATTACAAAAAGAGGAAAACACTTAAGAGATTGTTGGATAATTGATTGTAATGAATGAAGTAGTTGTGTAACCTTTTAATGGTAGTAAGGATGGGTATTTATACCCACAACAACCCTTATAGTCGTTGGACACTTGAAACAAGGAGATTTTAGTTTGTCACAAGGGTAGCGCTCGAGATCTATATGTCACGTGTGCTACCTTACTCTGACTTCTTCTTGATGGTTACATCAACTTTCAAACATGTCAACAACATTTAATGTTGGAGCCGTTGGAGTTGATTCAAGTAGTGTCGCGTGCGAGACAGAGAGGTGGCTTGCGCGACATGCCATTTTGAAGAAGTCTTCAGTTTCAAAGGTAGGAGCCAGCTAGGTGTAGTGTGCAAAAAAAATTGCTCGAAATCTTTTGGACTAATTTGGCACTTGTCATGTGTGAGAAGCTTTTGGTAGCGTGCGAGATACATCTTGCAGAGTGCGAGACTGAATCTCAGTTTAGGCCTGGTCATTTTGGGAACCGTAGTGTGTGAGATCCTTATGTAGTGCATGCTACATTGCTCTGCTTCCTTCAATACTTAAGTTTTTGGACTCAACTCTTTTTGACTTCATCTTGTCTTGCTGAAATAACAATTAAACACTTAAACTATTATTAGTCGATCACAATTCAAATTAATTTATCAACGATTCAAAATCTAAGGGACATTTGCACAACAATCTCCGCCTTTTTTATTTTTTGACAAATATTTGAGTTGTAATGATAAAATGTAAAAACTAAAGTGTTTAAGATAGTCATGAAAGTCTAAAGAACAGTGAATTTAAAGATTTGTGTAACTCCATCTCAAATAATCCCAATTTTCAAAAATTTAACTTTAAATTATAATTCTTAATTATAAGATCAAATGATACAAATTGTTTAAACTTTTTTTGATATGCTTCCCCTTACAAAAATAATTAATGCATGTTAAACAAAAGACGCATAAACACAAAACAAATACATAATCACTTAATCACAGCATAATTGATTTCTCCCCTTTTTGGCAAAAAGATAAAAAACTCAAAGTGCTAAAGAAAATCTGAGTTTGTATTAATGATAAAATGATTACAAAATTCTCATCAATACAAACAAAAGAAAAACAAAAGAAAAACACTAAAACAAAAACATTGAAAAAAATATTTAAGAACTCTAGCTAAGCTTCTAATCTTCTTCTTCTTCTTGATCATGGATAACTAGTGCACCATGGCTAGAAGAAGTGTCACCCCTTTGTTGAAAAGCAAAATCATCTTGCTCAACAGAAGAAGACAAAGATGATACATTACTACACACGATACCCAATTTTTCACCAATTTTCTCAAGCCATTTGAGAATTTTCCTTTGGGTTTTAGAGGCACTCTCTTTTGGCCTAGGTTGAGATAAAGAAACTTCGATTCTAGGTCTTTTTGAAGGTTGCCTAGGTGTTGACCGTGGAGGTCTTGGACCAAAGGAAAGCTTGTTTCCAAGAAATTCATAAGAACTGCTCTTAATGATTCGTGATTCCTTGATGAGGTGATTGAGGGTGAATCTTTTGGTGATGATTACTTTGGTCTCTTTTGAGGTAGGTTTTGTATGGAGGTTTATCAAGGTTGACAAGTTGAGAGGCTAAGTGAGTGATGAGGTGAGCTATTGTGGGGCTTTTTGAGCTAGAGTTTCTAAGCTCAATGATATGTTCCAAAAGAATAGTAGCACCACAATAGGGGGTGGAGGTTCTTGCACAATGAAGAAGAAATAAGTCTTTGTGGGAGACTTTGTTTGGACACTTCCGTGCATGAATGAAGTTGCCCACAATTTGATGAAAGAACCACCAAGGGAGAGTTTTGTGGGAGGTGGCTTGGAAGGTAGCGAGCCAGCTAGGTGTAGCGTGTGAAAAAAATTGCTCAAAACCTTCTGGACTAATTCGGCACATGTCATGCGCAAGATGTTCTTGGTAGCGTGCGAGATACACCTTGTAGCGTGCAAGACTGAATCTCGGTTTAGGCCTGGTCGTTTTGGGAACCTGTAGCATGTGAGATCGTTATGTAGCGCACACTACTTTGCTCTGCTTCCTTCAATACTTGCGTTTTTGGACTCAACCCTTTTTGACTTCATCTTGTCTTGCTGAAATGACACTTACACACTTAAACTATTATTAGTAGATCACAATTCAAGTTAATTTGTCAAAGATTCAAAATCTAAGGGACATTTGCACCACAGATGCGTCCATTGATCAGTCTTGAATAGCCGAATGTTATCTCCTTGTGGAAATTTTATGTATTAATTTTCACTATCCTTTTTCATGGCTATGTGCTTTAGCAGTTTTGACACTGCAGTAACAAGTTCTTATTTCCTTATTTTGTTACTAATTAGGTAATTATCTTCATATGTTATATGGGAGGTTTTGGCTCTAGGTACAGAAGAGAGATTTAGGCTTTCTATGCAGAAGCTCATAGTGTATTTAGTTTCTCATGTATCACTTAGTAGGAAATGGCAGAATGTGCCAGTTTGAGTTTGACCAAGGAGGTTTCGTGCAACTAATCTGATGGATGAGATGGAAAGGATAATTAATTATGTATTGTTTACTGCTGAAAAAATTAAAAGCCATGTATTTGAATAATGATTAACCTATCAGTAGAGAGAGGTTGGTTGGAAAGCAACAGTCGGTTAGTAAAATGCATCAAAAAGTTTTTAGTCATAGCTTGGTTGATGATGATGCTCCAGCGTATGTTGAATCTAGATGAAAATATTTATTGGCATATCTTGATCAAGGAGAAAAGGCTCATAGGAAGATATCTTTATAAGATAGACTTTTGATTCCATTCTTTGTTGGAACTGTATTAGTGATGCTACTGTTTAGATTGATATGGAATTTTGTTGTAAACTAGCAAGCTAGTCTCTCAAGTTACATAAAAAATTGACCATGTTTTTTGGTGGTTTAATTTCTCTCAATGGCAGTGCAAGCAGTTCGTGAACTAGTTTTATTCTTTCATGCATGGCACAGTTAGAGACAATTTAGTGGATGGGTTGGACGAAGATGGTTGACTAGTTTATTGTAATTGAAGTGAAGAATTTGAGAAGGAAACTTTGTGAATGAGTTATTACTGGCTGAATGAAGTCAATCCCATTAACTGGAATAAAGATATGGCTTTTTGTTGAAAATGGAATCATACATAATAATCTGTTGGTAAGAGGTATCAATTTTATTTACTCATGCTTGCTGATGATACTCCACCATAGCTGAATCCAGGAAAAGCTATAAAGGAAGATATTTAGAAATAGGCTTGCATTCCTGTCTTATAAAAAGTCTTATTAATGATGTGCATAGAACGGGGAAGCCATTATATAGAATAATGAGAAAAGTTGATAAGTTATTCAAGATTATCAAAAGATCTGGTAGACAATGCCTTCAAAACCCAAATTGTGAAAATATAACCAATTTCTGTGATTTCTTATCATCCAGTTACCTTATGCAATTCTAATATAAACTTGTTTAGGAAGATTATGGGCCATTTACCTTTTGTACCATTAGATATTTTGCAAGGAAAGCTCCCTCTGCCAAAGATTAGAACATCTTGGATTTGTTATCGCTATAGCAGTTAAACATTTCTGTCACATATATTTCTTTTATTTTGCTATTGCTCTAGTGGTTTCCTTTTCTTTTTTAATGGAGTTTTGAGATTTTCTTAAGGATTTAGAAAGTTTCAACTACGCTATTCTGTTCTCTTCACCACTGTGCACATGCACCTATCTGATGTTTGCTTATAAGCCAGTTGGCACGGTATGCATATGGGCTATGCACTATATGTTGACACCCATCTTGTATAAAACCAACTGGTCTGTTAAGTTTACCACCCATTTCATTGTAAGTGTTCACACATTTTATCATTTTTCCAATGTGGGATGCACTTGCCAACACAATGCACATAATGGTGGTGGTATGTTGACGAAAAGGAATTCTCTGTTGAATCTCTGGAAATTGATTGCCATCAGTCAGCATTTTGGAGCTAGATCTTCAAACTTAAATACTGGAAAAACTAGGATATCCAAGAAGTTATGCAATCTCATTGTTGAATTAAAAGACAGTTTATTATGCAGGAGTTCTGATTCCTTATAGCATATTTGTTTTGAATAACTTTTTATTGGATCATTATATTTGGAACAAGTCGTTTTTGCCATATTCAATTGAACAGCACAGGCTTTTTAAGTAATTTTTTATTTGGATTATAATATTGACAAATTTATGCTGCTCCTTTCAGGCGTTTGCTAGGATTGAAAACCATTACTTTGTGAACAAGGGCTTTTTACCTTCAGATTCTTTCCTACTAGACAATGTTGATAAAATAAGGCATATAAAGACAGTTATCGTTCAGGTACATGTTCCTGTCATTGCTATTTAAATTTTCTTTTAAAAAAAAAAAAAAATGAAACCGAGCCCTCTTATCAGACAAATTAATTTAGTGGGTGGCAATCATGGTCTCCTCCAAATGATTCGATGTATCTTTTATTTTTTTTTTTTTTTGCAGGGAAGATATGATGCTTGTTGTCCTATGATGTCTGCTTGGGATCTTCACAAGGCATGGCCTGAGGCAGATTTTAAGGTAGGAGATCTTCTGGGTGCTACACTTTTTTCATAGTTCTTTGCAGTTCTGCAGTACAACTGTATAAATATCTTTTTTCAAGTACAAAACAAACAGTCATTGTAATTTTTCTCTTAACTGGATAATTTATGAGTTGTGGACACTTTGAACAGATCGTTCCAGATGCAGGGCATTCTGCTAATGAACGTGGAATAGCTGCAGAACTTGTGGCTGGCAATGAGAAGCTCAAAAACATTTTAAAGAATGGATGCTGAAAGGAGGAAAAGGAAGCCGTTAGCCACTGTTATAAACTGGACCCTCATACCATGACATGTTAGTTGCCTAAATTTGCAGTTAGTTAAAAGAATGAAGAATTTTGTTCCTTCAATGGAAGGTTCAATTTTTGTTTAGCAGTTAATAGTTAGAATAAAAAATGTTGAGAATGGAAACTATAAATGTAATATTTGTTTTCATTTTTTCATTACTGGGTATCCCTCATGTCTGTTGTATACGCGATTTTATGTAATAACACAGTTATTTCCCGCTTCTTTTATTGCCTAATGACATTTTTATTGATTTTATAATTGGGTTGGTTATTGTTATTATTGGTTTGCTCAAATGATCTGTGAAAAGAGGGCAAGCAACATATTTAATCTTGACCGTTAAATTTGATTTCGTTACTGTGGACTGGCTTTTTCCAACAATACAATACTTACAACCGACCATGCATGGAAATGGAGGGTAATTAGAAGTTAGTGGCTCATTTCTTTAAAGAAAATCAAGTTTTAGTGGTTCGAGTAGTTATTTTGGAGCATTAATAATATTATTGTCAACATCTTAGCCATCACTAAAATTTTACTATTAACTTTGATAAGCATTAATTTGTAAATTTAATTTAAAAAATTTATGTTAGTGCATACCTCAAAAAGGTTCTGCATTAAATAAATAATTAAAACTAATCTTATCTTGTCACCTAATTAAGCAAGTAATTAGAAGGATTGGTGGGTGGTCTAAATCTATAGTGAGGAAAAAGCCTTTTTGTGACCCATTGAATTGCAGAATGCACCACCCTTCCATGCAACTGGTTAGTACAATCCTTTTAGCACAATCATAAATTAATAATTTCAATATATTCAGTTATAATTGTCACCAAATAAATATATTAAGATATAGATTATCATGCATGATATTTACAACCACAAATATTTATTATTATTCCTCATGGAAAGATTAGAATGTGGCTGGTACATTCTAGAGAAAAGTAAAATTCAAAAGGGAAGATGAATTGTAAGTTTCTGTGAGTGACAACTCCAACATTGTATAAAATATATATTAATTAATTATGTTAGTCAATAAGAAACAAAATTATAATTAATTTTATAATTATAATTGAAAAACCCTATATGGCCTCTCACTCTTCCAAGGATTCATTAACGTCAGTAGAGCAACTTTGGATTTAAATTTTTAATTAGTTTTTTCTAAAGAAAAACGAATTCTAAAATTTTAATTTATTATACACAGGTAAATTAGATACGTCTAAAAATTATGTTTAAATTTTACTGATGCTTGGTAAGTTATATTATATGTTAAAATTTAAGTATTTAAGTGATCATTTCAAAAATTCGTTTTTATGTTGCTAAAAATTGAAATGTCAATTTTGTATTAGGTGATTTCTAATTTAATTATTTTTTTGTTATGCTTGAAATATATAATTGAAATGAAATTCACACATTTAGAACAAATGAATAAATAATCAAAAAAATAATGAAGCTTACAGTGGTTCATTCATTTGCAAAATTGCAGCAAAATTTGTATAATTTTAGTTTTAAAAATGGGCAAATGTATTTCAGAGTCAACTAAGCAAATTAAAATTATCAAACGTAGAAATCAAAATTAGGACTAAAATCCACAGTCAAACACAAATGAGCATGCTTGTTTCCATAAAACCTAAACCTGGAAATCGATTTGCAAATTTCGTAATTAATCAGAAATCGGGGTCTTGAATTCAAGAAACTACCATATCAATATTTTTCCAGCTTTAATGGTATATGGTTTTGCATTCTTCTTTGTGAAAATTAATTTTCTTTGCCTATGAAAGCAGGGTTTGTTAGTTAAATTACATATTTAACTCTGAAATGGCACTTGAAAGGAAGATTTGTTAATAATCTTTTTCCAAGATATGAAGGAAGATATAGGTTTTTGTTGGATGAAGACATTTACTGTGATTTTTTCTTTTAAACTAAACAAACACAAAGAAACATTAACTTGATAGTTTAGTTTAAATTAAGAAAGAAACAGTTAGAAGGACTGTGATGGGATTGAAGAAGCACTCCTCAAAGATGAAGAGACAGAAATCTTCATTCCCTACTCTTTTTTCTCTGTAATTTTTTGAGGTGCCATAAAAACCCAATATCACAATGAAGCTGGTTTATCAATTAATTATTTCATGTCACAAATTAATCCAAAATTAAGAGTTTTCATATGGAATAGAATCAAGATAAAGGCAAAAATGAGTTGCGATGAGCAATAATATTTCTTTATACGAAAGCAGAGCACATCTAAAAAGTTCAACACGAATGCCTACGCTACGGCGTCGTCTCTAAAAATAAACTTCAGTACCAGATCAGAAGCTTTTCTTCATGGGAAAAAAAAAAAAAGACCAAAAGCTTATGTTTTGGGAAAATTGTTGAAGCCAAAATTCTGAAAGGCAATCCGATGTGATAATTTCGATCCCAGGAAACTAAAGGATTAACAGAAAAAAGAGAGTGCTGTCAAAGGAATTTTGAATGATTCAAGTAAAAAGCTGAGTCAATATGTCTGACATTCCCTCTACAAATAGAAGGTGAAGTTAACACTGTTTATTTATTTTCTGACAATCAGCTGAACAGCCTGGACATACAATATTTGTTGTATTGGAGATGCTCTTAATCACTAGCATGAAGTGGGTTATAAGTGATACATTGTAATAAAGTTAAGGGTCATAATCAGTTCAAAATAAACGTTGAGGGCATCTTTAAGTTACATAGACAAACTATGCATCTTGTAAACTCTTTGGTGATCAAATAGTATACAAAAACTAAGAGAATTAGCGGGATGTGGTGCTAGAGTGTTTAAGTAAAGTGCATGGTTTGAATTTAAAGTTGTGCATGAAAAGAATTGGCTTGAGAAGGTTGTCCACATAATAGATTTTTATAGTACCCGGATCCGGATTAGTTGTCATCTATAGCAGTCGTTCGAATGCTGAATGGAATTCAAAAAACAAAGAATTAAAAGAATTAAGCAAGAATATTCTGTACATGGGATAAAGAAATAGTACTAATTTTGATTAATGAGATATATATGGAAATTCAGATAATTATTTGAGATTATTTCAGTGATTTGTTTAGTGATCTTAAAATTTAAACTTTTAATTTTATGATTTATTTTATTTTTAATTTTTATGGGCATGGAAGATATATTTAAATTAGAGAATATTAAAATTTATGTATTCTCTATAAAATGATATATTCTATATATGACGCAAAAATTTGTTTGTACGGAATGGTATGGAACGAAATTTTTAAATTTGAATAATATTTGGAATAATATGAAATGAAATTTTGAATACCGAAATATTTTGTATCGAAATCGGATAGGACCAATTGCATACCGACCGAATTACACCCGTACCAAATATATCAAATATGTGCTAATAATATGTGAAAACGTGCAAATCCAACCTGTTTTTATTGTTATATTTGTGTTGATTTTGCGTTATTTGTGCTTAAAAATGTGGTTTTAGTTGATTTATTACTTTTGTGCTAGAAAAGTTGGATTTGGCGTGAATAGAGCAAAAATGAGCAAAATTGAAGCGTTTTGAAGAAAAATTGAAACTGCTGAATTTTTCGGGATGCAAAGAGTAAGGCGGTCCGATCTTTAGCCGTGGGCAAAACTAAGCGGAAAACGGGTGGCGCAATTTGTTTTAAAAGGGCTGCTGGCCCAAAATAATTTAAGGGTTATTTCTGCTTGTTTGAAAGCCTGAAAGACCGATTTATTATTAATTTTAGTGGGTCCTGTTATTATATTAGTTGATTCTACCTTTTGGAATGTATTTAAGTCAGTTTTAGGTTTTTGCCATCTGACTTAGGGTTACGGGATTGGTGTTCTTGAACAGCTGATTTCACAATTCTTTCTTCTTCTTCATCATGTTTTCTGTCGTAGTCATGCGATGCTAATTCCTTTTGTTCAGTTAAGGCTAAAACCAAGGTAGAAGTTTGATTTCGATTGTGAGATTGTTGAATTTAATTGGATTTCTTAATCTATATTGCATTTATATTCTTTCTGTGATTTATTGGGAAAATATATCCTCTAACGAAATTCTATTAAATGAATTAACAAGGCCCATTGTTTTATTTGATAGCAATTTCCATAGCTATTTGATTGAATCAAATCCGTAATTGTTTGGTTAGATCGATAGAGTAGTAATTAATATAATCTGATTGGGTAGAACCTTTTGGGTTATGTAAGAAAGAATATAATCAAATCTAAATGGATGCTCGTAGTTTCTGTTAATTTCTGTTAATTTGGGTAGGGTTCTACTAAATTTTAAGACAATTAACGGTTAAATCTTTCTTCATACTATTGCTAATTAATTAGGGGTTGTTATAGATCGTATATTAGCAACCTATTATTACGGTAGTATTGGTTGGGTCGACGTTCTTCCTGACTATAACTTATCTGTAATATGAATTAAGGAACAATTCTAAAATCAATGATCAATCGAATCGAACTTCGCGTCGCGGTATGCCTTAACTTAATTCGTTTCCTATTGTTTTAGTTTTATAGTATATTCTATCGCTTGCTTTAATTCTTTTTGATTAATTAATTTCTTTTCGATTTGTAATCCCCTCTTTATTTTATTTGTTTTTAATTTCAAATCTGGTTATTTACGGGAAGCTAGTCTTTAGGGTTCGACCCTTCTCACGCTATTTACAAGTTTTGTTTTATAGGAGAACAAGTTTTATTTTTAGTGTATTCGACACCCATCAAATTTTTGCGCCGTTGCCGGGGACTAGTTAACTTTACTGTTTGTTGTCTTTTTGAATGATCGGGTCTGAAAAGTTACTAATACTGTTTCAATGACTAGTTAATACTTCGATTGGAATATCACCTTATTGCCTAGTTTACGGCAAACCATGTCATTTTCCTGTCGAAGTGGAGCACCGAGCATTTTGGGCTATTCAGCGTTGCAATATGAAGTATGTAGAAGCTGTGGAAATTCAAAGTCTAGAGACCAATAAAATTTTTAAGGTGAATGGTCATCGATTGAAGTCATTTTATGAAGGTCTTAGTGTTCCTCAATCGGAGAATTTGAAGCTCAAAGAACCGGGAGAGTGCAGTTGATGAGCTTGCTCGGAAACGTCTAGTCGGAGACGTTAAAATCAAGCGCTCACTGGGAGGCAACCCAGCATTTAGTTTCTGATTAGTTTTTTTCTTTATCTGAATTTTGTTTGTTTTTCCTTAATTTTTCAAAAAATAAAAAAAAATTGTAGTGAACAGTGTCGTCCCTAACTCGAACTATATCCATTCCCAAACCACCACCAACAACACTGCAGCATATCAACTCATTACGCAAGTGTAGGCTAGTAAGCAAGTGTACAGAATTTTCAAAGCGAAAACAGGGCAGTATTGTTGAAAATCAGAAATAGGATTTAAGGATAAAGAATAGAATAGGTTTTTTATTGACTTCTGTATGTTTTTCATTTGTACTCTTGTACAGTTTATATACTAGTTCTTACAATAATTAATTCAATCTTTGTTGATTTGCTTACAATCTCTATAGATTTAATTTCCTGATTTGCTTGTTATAATTTCTGATTTGTTTTCCTTTCTCATGCAGGTTCTGATTTCTTTCCCTGGAGATCTTTACTTACACTCCCCCTCAAGCTGAGTTGTTGGATCTCCGACACCCAGCTTGCCAAGAATTTCATTGAACTCTCTAGTTGCTACTGCTTTAGTTAGTATATCTGCCAACTGTTCTTCTGATCGAATGTGGGGTAGATAAACAATCCCGGTTTTGATTTTTTCCTTTATAAAGTGCCGATCGACCTCAACATGTTTCGTTCGGTCATGTTGAACCGGATTCTCTGATATGCTTATAGCAGCCCTGTTGTCACACATTAATTTACTCGTGGTTGTTCAAAGCCAATTTCTCTTAGTAATTTTTTAAGCCAAAGAACTTCTGTGAGTCCCCTGACAATTCCTCGGAATTCGGGTTCAGCACTTGAAAGTGCAACCACTTTCTGTTTCTTACTTTTCCAGGTGACAAGGTTACCTCCAACAAAGGTGAAGTACCCTGAAGTTGATCTCTTATCAACAGGATTACCTGCCCAGTCACCATCAGTGAATGCTTCGATTTCCAAGTGACCATGCCTTTGAAACATTATGCTTTTATCGGGGGATCCTTTCAAGTACCTTACAATTCTGAGTACAGCTTCCATATGGTGTCTTTATGGCTTGTGCATAAATTGACTCACCACGCCAACAGCATAGGCTATATCTGGTCTGGTATGAGACAAGTATATGAGTTTTCCCACTAGTTTCTAGTACTGCTCACGGTCTGCTGGTTCACTTCCTTCTATAGGCGGTAATCCATGGTTGACCATTATTGGAGTGTCTGCTGGTTTACAATCCAAAAGGCCAATTTCTGCTAACAAGTCCAAGATGTATTTTGTTTGAGAGATAGAAATACCCTGATTTGTCCTTGAAACCTCAATTCCAAGGAAATACTTTAAATCCCCAAGATCTTTCATTTCAAATTCTTTGGACAAATTCCCCTTAAGAGCTTTCATTTCTTCTTTGTCATTTCTAGTGAGAATCATATCATCTACGTATATGATAAGGCATGTCACAAGCTCTCCTCGTTTTTTAAGGAATAAGGTGTGATCGGAGTTACTTTGATAGTATCCATATTTCTTCATTGTTGCAGTGAATCTTCTGAACCATGCCCTTGCTGATTGTTTCAGATCATAAAGAGCCCTTTTTAGCCTGCATCCTTCTCCCGGACGGAAGTTACTTGAAAACCCTGGAGGGGCCTCCATGTATACTTCTTCTTTAAGATCACTATGCAAGAAGGCATTCTTTACGTCATACTGATACAAGGGCCAGTCCAGATTTGCTGCAATAGAGAATAGAACCCGGATAGTATCTATCTTCGCTACCGGGCAAAAAGTCTCTGAATAGTCTATGCCATAGGTTTGTGTGTATCCTTTGGCCACAAATCTTGCCTTGTAGCGCTCAATGGTTCCATCTGCTTTTTATTTTATGGTGAATATCCATTTGCAGCCAACTGGTTTTTTTCCAATTGGTAGTTCAACTTTTTCCATGTTTCATTTTTCTCGAGAGCCTCCATTTCTGTTTGCATTGCCTGTCTCCATTTAACACTGTTTTGTGCTTCTTGGTGGAAGAGTATATTTTCCAGAGTTTTGATTTTCCCTTCTTATAGAACTAGGAATTGTGTGAGGAGGAGAATCAGAAGAATCTAACATAGTTTTAGAATTACTTACCTCAGATACATCAGCCGGGAAAGATGTGAGTGGTGGTTCTGTCATTTTGGGTTGCTCTACATCGGTGAACTCGGTGTCACTGCCAACTTGCTCTTTTGGAACAGCTTCGGTCACATCAATCGGGCTATGTAACCAACTTAGTGGGAATTCAGTCTCAGTATGATTAATCTCCCCCTTACCACTTAGTTGGTGATAATAAAATTTTGTTTCAAGAAAATTGCAATCCATGGTGGTATATAGTCGGTTGGTAATGGGATCAAAACAACGGTATCCTTTTTGATTGATACCATACCCTACAAACACACACTTGACAGCACATGGGTCGAGTTTAGTCCGATTGGGTTTTGGTATATGGACATAAACGGAACATCCGAAAACCCGAGGTGGAAGGGTCAAAGTTGGTGGAATTTGGGTATATTAAGCTAGAGTTTGTAGGGGTGTTTTTATGTTTAAGATTCAGGTAGGAAGTTGGTTGATTAGGTAAATGGAAGTGGCTATGGCTTCAGGCCAGAACGACTTAGGAACCTTATATTCAATCATGACTGCTCGAGCCATCTCAAGTAAGGTCCGATTTCGTCTTTCGGCTACTCCATTTTGTTGAGGAGTATGAGAGCAAGTGGTTTGATGAATAATACCTTTCTCCCGAAAAAACTGTGTTAAAGTGTGGTTAATATACTCACCTCCATTATCTGATCAGAGTATTTGAATTTGTTTCTCAAATTGGGTTTCTATCAGATTATGAAAATAAATGAATTTTTCAGAAACTTCCAATTTGTGCTTTAAAAGATATACCCATGTCATTCTGGTGCAATCATCAACAAGAAGCATAAAGTAAGAATACCCGCTTTTACCAATAGTTGGTGCAGGACCCCAAATATCTGAGTGTATTAAGGAAAAAGGTTTATCAAGTCTTGTGTTTGTCGGGCTATAAGTTTGTTTGTGACTTTTGGTCAGAACACATGTTTCACAATGAAAATTATTATTACCACTAAAGTATTGGGGAAATAAAACTTTTAGATATCCTGATGACGGGTGTCCTAGGCGTCGGTGCCATAGCCAGAATTGACGGTGAACTGTTCCGCGAGCAAGCGATGCTATGCCGTCTGAGTCCATCTCGTCAATGTAGTATAGCCCATTATTTTCAGAATCACGCCCAATTATCTTCCCCGTCTGAATATCCTGTAAGATACAAAAGGAAGGATGCATTAGAACCATACAATTTAGTTCCTTCATAACATGGCTTATTGACAGAATTTTATGAGATAAATCCGGAACATAAAGGCAATTGGGCAATTCTAAAGTGGGACTTATCACAATTGTTACGGCTCCTTCGACACGAGAATATCCCCCATTAGCCGTTTGAATACAAATCTTACGAGATTTTCCCAAATTTTCAAAGTCATTTTTATCATAGGACATTGTATCGGTGGCACCACAGTCGAGTACCCATTTATCATTTACCTTTGAACCAAATTTGGATGTCATACAAGCCAAGGTGCAATTATTAGGGTTCAAATGAAAGTCTTTACTCCTGTTAGGGTTAGAATTCGAAATAATAGAATTATATGGGCCATAATCAATTAACTTAAGCCCAGAAGGCTTTTGTGAAATTGGAGTAGAGTTTGAGGGGCCATTTTGACTTTTGTCCTCAAACCCTAACCCTACACGATTGTTTTTCCGCTTACCCAACGCCTGCGTCTGTTTCGTATCCTCTTTTCTTCCAGACTGTTCTTCTCTTGTTCCAATAGCCATGGCCGCCTTCCCTGTCTGTTCACTGCCTCCTCTAGCCTTGGTAGCCTCCGGGTTGCCCGCTAGAGTAGAGGCGGTGACAGATCTCTCCTTCTTCCTCTTATTCTCATCCCACCAGTCAGGGTATCCGATTAATTGAAAACACCCATCTCTGGTATGTTTGCTTCCGCCGCAGTAGGTTCACTTTAGCCCTGATTTATCTCGCCGGGATGATGATCTAGCAGTCCTCTTGGCTAGTTCTAACCGGCTAAGTAACCCACTCCCCAAGCCTGAGGGAGTTTCTCCCGATGATGGTACCGAAGAGTTATCTCCAGCTATAATCCCTTTTTTGATTGTCTCCCTTCGCAGTATCGCGTAAGCGTTTTCCACAGAGGGAAGCGGGTCCTGTCTTAATAAGTCTCTTCGGTCTGGGTCATATACTCCTCGAACCCTAGCCAGAAACTGAAACAATCTTGTTGTTTGTTGTAATCGATTGAAGGTGCTTGCATCTTCTGGACAGTTCATGGGATTAGGCATATCTCCCTCCATATAGCTTGAAGCTGGCTATAGTATCGTTCCAGAGATTGTTCTCCTTGTTTGATTTGATTTCATTTCACCACCAGATCATAGATCTGGAGTGAATCGGTCCCGCTGCTGTACGTTGATTCGATTCCTCACCATAGCTCATACGCTGTTGGGTAATTGATATACAGATGAATTAATTCAGTATCAATATTCTCCATGATCCATGTGATGACAATGGGGTCATTCTGGACCCATTGCTGATAATTTGATACGGGCTGCGGAGGCGGAGGGGCGATGATATGGTTGAGCCTCCCTCTGCCCCGGATTGGAAGACTCATAAGTCTGGACCAAAGGGTATAGTTCTGATCATTAAGTTTTAATGACATGATGAGATTCTGGTTGTTGGTGTTTTTTGTGGTTTTTGTGTTAAGGGTGAAGTTCTGGAATAACTCCAGTAACTGATTCATGCTTACAGGGCTACTGGTTTCCCCTGCCTCAACAGTTTTCGTGGTAGCAGAACTTTCTTCTGCCATTCAGGTAAGTTAGGGTAAGTGATGAGCAATTGGCTTGTTTTGGGTCCTCAATGACCGATTGCCAGCTCTGATACCATGTTGAATATCAGAAATAGTATTTAAGGATGAAGAATAGAATAGGTTTCTTTATTGATTTCTGTATGTGTTTCATTTGTGCTCTTGGACAGTTTATATACTAGTTCTTACAATAATTAATTCAATCTTTATTGATTTGCTTACAATCTCTATTAATTTAATTTCCTGATTTGCTTGTTATAATTTCTGATTTGTTTTCCTTTCTCATGCAGGTTCTGATTTCTTTCCCTGGAGATCTTTGCTTACAAGTATCCACTACTCTCACTCTTTTTAATTTCATTGCTTGTGAGTCTCCCTTGGTTGTTTAATTGTATTTGTCCACATAAAGGACAATATGTGATATAAGTCTGGGGAGGAGATTTGAAATTGGTCTTTTTGCTGAGATTTTTGAGCTTACTATTGGTTGTTTGATTGCCATGTCTCATAGCTCATTATTGTTAAGTTTTTACACCTTTAGTCATGCCATTTGATAACATTTTCTGAGTATTCCTGCTGGTATTACAACTGCTGCCATAGGCTTAATTTTTGATAAAAACTTGAGACTTTTAGGCTGAATTAGTTGAGTTACTTAGACACTTATCCCATGTTAATTTTTTGAGTAATATTTTTACATGTTTGATGTGTTGAGCTGACTTTGGGATTACTCAATTGGGTTTATTTATGTTTTTAAACATAATTTGGAACTCTTAGGAAGTTTAAAGAGGAGAACTTTGCCTTTGGAACTTAGTTTGACCGTTGTGAGAACTTAAAACGATAAGACTTAGCGAGCAGAAACCATAATTGAATTTACTGTTATTGCACTCGTGTGTCTCAATTTAAATCGTTTACACTTTGAATTCTAAAATTGGTTTTTCAAAATTTAGTTTCTTTTGGCACATGTTTTTTAGAGCAATTTTCGAAGCAAAAATTTAGGATAACTTCCGAACACTAGAACTTTCTTTTACGTTCCCTTGAAGCGAAATCCTAGGGAGTCTCGACTTTTAAAATGATTTAGGCGTTCTTTGTCCGATTCATTAATCCCTTTTACATTTTCCTCACCTTGACGTTACTGTTCTTTTTACCCCTTCTAGCCTATGAAGTATGCTGAATGCGTACTTCCAAATTCTTTCGTACCCCATAATATAACCATAAAACCCAAAAAGCCTTTTGATTACTACCCTTGAACAAGAAAATTTGTCTTTTTCATTATTATTGAGCATGCATATGTAATTTATTAAGATTTGGCGTAAAATGCAATTTTGCTAGTATTATTATTTTCGAGTTTAGTTTTTGGGAATAAATACTCATATTGCTTGTGTTATCTGTAATTAATGGTGTAAATTTTAGTTTCCTGTTAAAAAAAAAAGAAAGGAAAAAAAAAACGAAAAAATAGAAAAAAAAAAGAAAGAGAGAAAAAAAAGGCAGCATATATATAAAAGAAAAAAAGAAAAAGCTGCAATTTTAGTTTAGTATTGTTTCTAGTTTATTATTGTTTCATTGTTGAGAGTTGCATTAATTGATGCCTAAGCACTAAAGGTAATTACATTGTGTATCGCTCGTTTGCAGTTAAATAAAAAGACTTATTTTCTTGTTATTCTCTAGCCTTACATAATCTCTTTTCTTTTGTGACCATTGCCCTAGCCTAACCCATATAAAAGACCTAACGATCCTTGGTTGAGACTTGTCCTACATTAGTGGAGAGGGAACCACGAGGAAGGCCTATGGTTGTTCATTAATTGATTTTCTTGAAGCTATAAAAATGTATTTTATATGTTTAGATTATTGCTCGATAAAACATTTGTTGATTCAAATTTCGTATGTGTGCGTGAGTGTTTTAAGAATTCTTAGTGTAACCTTTTTCGATTGAATTCACGATGATGGAATGATTTTGATGGTTTGGTATCCAATTGTGATGTTGCGTTGTTGGCGGTTTTTGCATATGTTGAATTGAGTTTTGTTGTGAAGTTGTGGT
>CANUEY010587494.1:0-12898 GCA_948099555.1 Croton setiger
AACACATATTTCAATTAAAAATTGAAATCACAACTTAAATATAAATATTTGCTATTTTAACCTTAAAATCGATTTTTTTTAAGGTTAATATCGCAAATAAACACATTTAATTCTTTTTAATTTATTTTTCTTCTTTTTCTACTTTTTTTTTTTTATTTTTGCGATTTGAAAAATAAAATACGTCAATCAAACATAAAAATATTTTTGCAACTAGAAGGGTATTTCAAGAATTCGTTTAATCATGAAAAGGACTAAAAATATTAAGGAAATATTTTTGGAAAAGAGGAAAGAGCGTGCCGAAAAGGAATTTGGCCAATTCCGAATTTGAAGCTCTTTATCATCCTCGAATAATTTTGGGGGTGCACAAATCGAGCGTCAACAGTAATCAATATTATATTACATTTATAGATGATTACACCAGATTTAGTTGGATTTATTTATTTTTTTAAATCCAAAGTGGAGGTTGCTTGTATATTTTGGAAGTTTAAAAGCTGGGTGGAGAATCAAAGTGATTGCAGGATACGTACAATAAGATCTGACAATGGAAAAGAGTACAAAAATGTATCTTTTGACAAAATTTGTGAAGAAGCATGAATTGAGCAGCAACTCACAACTTCTTACACTCCCCAACAGAACAGAGTAAGTGAGAGAAAGAATCGAAGCATCATGGAAATGACAAGTTGTATGCTTCATGAAAAGGAGTTGCCGAAAAACCTGTGGGCAGAAGCTTTAAGAACTGCAGTTTTCTTGTTGAACAGGCTCCCAACTAGAGCTACTGATGGAAAAACTCCATTTGAGTTCTGGTTTGGTTATAAACCAAATTTACAAAATCTCAAAATTTTTGGTTGCCTTTGTTTTTCTTATGTGCCACAAATGAAGAGAGATAAACTTGATAAAAAGGCAAAACCTGGTATTTGTTGGATACAACATTATATCTAAAGCTTACAGGATTTTCCGACCTCAAAATGCGAAAATCATTGTAAATCGAGATGTCAAATTATGGAGGACAATCAATGGATTTGGGAGGAGCCAATAGAAAGAGAATTTTCAGAATTCTCTCAAGAACTTGATGATAATATTGATGATGTTCCAGTTCATGGTATAAGATCATTGTTTGATATCTATGCAAGAAGTAACATTGATGTTTTTGAACCTGCAGAATTCAATGACACAATGAAGGATAACCAAATGGATAGATTCCATGAAAGATGAGCTAAGAATGATTGAAAAGAATGACACTTGGGAGTTGGTGGACAGACCTCAAAATAGAAAGATTATTGGAGTGAAATGGGTTTGTGGAACTAAACTAAATGTTAATGGTTCTATAAACAAACATAAAGCCAGATTGGTCATGAAAGGGTACAATCAGGTGTATTGAGTAGATTTTTCAGAGAATTTTACTCCTATTGCACGATTGGATACTATAAGAATGTTGCTGGCCCTGTCTGCGCAAAAAGGTTGGAAACTTTTTCAGCTGGATGTGAAGTCAGCTTTTTTAAATGGTTTCTTTCAAGAAGTAATTTATGTTGAATAGCTGGAGGGTTTTGCAGTCAAGGGAGAAAAGGAGAAAGTTTACAAGTTGATGAAGGCCTTGTACGGTCTTAAACAGGTCCCAAGGGCCTAGTACAGTAGAGTTGATAATTATCTATAAAGTCTTGGATTTATGAAAAGTCCAAGTGAAGCCACTTTATATGTGAAGAAATCAGATGCTGACATAATTATACTATCTATTTATATTGATGATTCGCTTGTTACAGGAAGCAATGAAAAAATTGTGTCTGATTTTAAAGCTGATTTGTTTGAAGTTTTTGAGATGACAGATCTTGGTTTGTTGTCCTTTTTTTTGGGCCTAGAGGTGAAACAAAGTGCTCATGAAGTCTTCATATGCCAGCAAAAGTTTACAAAGGAGATTCTTAAGAAGTTTCGTATGGAAGATTGCAAAGAAATTAGCACATCAATGAATCTAAAGGAGAAGTTCAGTAAAGAAGATGGAGCTGAAAAGGTAGATGAAGGGCTATTTAAGAGCTTGATTGGTTGCTTGATGTATCTTATAGCCACAAGACCCGACATAACCTTTGCCATAAGTTTGTTGTTAAGATTTATGAATTGCGCTAGTAAAATTCACTATGTAGCTGCTAAGCGCATTTTAAGATATTTGAATGGCACAACCGATTACGGCATCAAATATTATGGTCTTAAAAATTTTCAGCTTTAAGGTTTTTCTGATAGTGATTGGGCAAGTTCTATTGACGATGTGAGAAGCACAACTAGTTTTTGTTTCAGTTTTGGTTCAGGTGTTTTCTCACGGAGTTCTAAAAAACAAAAGGTTGTTGCTCAAACAGCAAATGCTACAATAAATCAAGCAATCTGAATCTGAAAGATACTTGAAGACTTACAGTTAAAGCAAAATGATGCAACAGAGATTTTTGTTGACAACCAAGCTGCTATTGCAATTTCAAAGGATCCTGTTTTTCATGGAAAAACTAAGCATTTCAACATCAGGCTCTATCATTTGAGGGAAAAGCAGAAAGATGGAGAAATCAAGCTTTTGTATTGCAGAATAGAGGAACAAACTGCAGATATCTTTACTAAAGGTCTTCCTAAAGCAAGATTCGAATAGTTGAGGAACAAGTTAGGTGTATGCAAATACTAAAGCAAAGAGGATATTGTTAGTAATTTTGCCTTAGTATTTGACTAAGTTTATTTTCTGTTTTTGTTTGAATAAGTCATTAAGCATATTTGCTTAATTGTAGGAAATTAGTTCAAGTTTTACAGCTAGCAGTGTCATCTGTTTAGATTTTTTAGATATTTTTACAGTGGTTGAGCAGTGACGGCTATGTTCTTTCTTCTATAAATATTTAGCAAGTGAATAAAAGAAGTATGCTCCCAAGATCAATATATGTTCAGTCTATAAATCATTTTCATATAGTTTCATATCTGTTTTCTAAACTACAGGTACATACCTTGCTAATAAAAGTGGCTAGACAAATGGGGTGATATTGAGAAACAATAGAAGGACTGTTCACTTTAGGAATTAGGATATTTTGAGCACTAATCCACAAACGCAGGAAGAATTCTTTCACTGCATTGCACACATCTCAGCTTATAATATCCCAACAATTCTTAAAACAATAACCATCAAAACCATTCGGACCTGGAGCACTATTTGAATTAAGCTGCCACACTGCACATTAGATTTCTTAGTCATTCGGAATCAATTCTAGTTTAGCATTGTCATCCTCTAAAATAAGAGTTGGAAGAGGATCGAGAATAGCTGAAGATGAATCACAGGGTTCCTTTTGGTCAAATAGTGACCGATAATGGCGAACAACCTCTTTTCCAATTTCCTCTTATTCGGTAATTCTAATGTCGTCATGGAGACAATACGTTTCACCTTCTTTCTCATATTAACAAAGCTGTGGTAGAACTTGGTGTTAGCATCAACGTCATATATCTATTTAATGTGGCCTTTTTGCCGCCAAAAAATAATCTCATGATAATATATAAAATTAGACAATATTTTTATATTACACATCACTTAATTAGAAAGGATAAATAACAAACAAAATTTATATATATTAAAACCTACGAACTAAATTTAAGATTAATAATAATAATAATAATAATAATAATAATAATAATAATAATAATAATAATAATAATAATATAAAATTAGACAATATTTTTATATTACACATCACTTAATTAGAAAGAATAATAAATAACAAACAAAATTTATATATATTAAAACCTACGAACTAAATTTAAGATAGTTATTTCACGGCTTTGACTTTAAGATTTAGCAATCTAAGTTATTAGTTATTAGGTTCAATATAAATTTCAATATTAATTATTACTTTTGTTTTAAACATATGTTTGACTAAAAAATGAAATGTTCAGTTTTCTTGTTTTTTTAAACAAATTAGAGATAATATATTAATATTTAGTGGAAAAAAAAAACATCCTAAAAAATAATGAATGTTGAAAAAAAAAACTTAATTGATCTTTTCCTGAACATTAATATTGTAAGAGATATAATGAATTGTGTCTTGTTTTAAAAGTTAGTCAAATCAATATTCATAGTGACATATGTTTAATTGGTAGTTTTTAAAATTAATATTAAATAAAAATTTTAAAAAGATATTAAAGTATTTTTTTTTAAAAAAAATATTTAGAGCCATTAGAATTATTATAAATAAATAATGTTACCTATATATATATGATGTAAGAATGACTCTTTTTAAAAAAGGTTTTCGCCAAAAATGAAAACAAACAAAACTTAAAACATTAATTGATCTAATATTACCCTTATTTTTATTTAATAATAATAATAATTAATATTATGATCTCTTTTTAAGATATAAAATTAGGTAATATTTTTTTTAAAGAATGAGACAATGCTATATATATATGATTAAACTTGCAAACCGAATTTAAGGCAGATTTTCAATTGCTTTGACCTTAATATTGAGCAATATTAGATACTGAATCAATATAAATTCCGATTTCAAATATTATTTTTGAGTTTTTAAGATAAGTTTGATTAGGACTATAGTTGGTTTGTCAGTCTAAAGTTAAGATATTAATTTATAGTGTTGCTCTAGGACATGTAGCTACAGAACTCTCTTTTGTTGGTAAAACTAAGAAAACTATAGAGAACGACTTATGGTAACTCTTTGAGCAAACTTTGTGAGTCTAAAGATATAAGTCAATTATGAGATTCTTGGTTAGTAACGTGCAGAGTGGATTTATAGACAAATTATTAGAGTAATAGTGGATTTATTATCTAAATGAATAAATTTTAACGAATAAATCAAAGCGAATTGAAAATTGTAGTTAACTGATTGGTTGGTTCAGTTTAAGGTTCATCAAATTAATTATAGCATTAATAACAATAATATAAAATGAGTTAATGCATGCATGCTAATTGAAAATTAAATTCACTAACGCACGTGTTCATGGTTGTACCAAATTTGCTAAGATTTTTTAAAAGAACGAAATAAAAAAGATGAACATTAAAATAAAGTTACACCTTAGTCTTTCAAGTTTTTTAATTTTTTGAGTTAATTTCTTTATTCATAACATAATTAATAGTAATAAATTTTATTATTGTCAATATATTATTAAGCAGGATGAGGAGGTCACATTGAGATTGCCCAAAATGCTCCTTTAAAATCTTATTTTTTTAAGGTTAAATAGGTTTTTCAAAAATCACATTGAATTAATTAATATTTAGAAAGTAAAAAAATTCAATTAGAAAAAGATAATATTAAATAGTATTATATTATATTAGTTTAATTGAAACAAACATATAGAATATAATATAATTAATACAATAAAAAAATACAAATTACCCAAATAATAATATAATAAACTATATCCGAAATCCACCTAAATTGGATTTTTTGTTAGACAAACGTAAATTGGAGTTAATTTTCACTAATAATACAATAAATTATATCTTCTAATTCTTCTAAAAGAAATCATACGTTTTAATATTTTTATTATTTGTTAACTTAACATTGTGAATCAATTGACTTTTTATACACTTAATATCGTTTTGATTTGAATTTGTTCATTAATGCATAATAATTTTTTAATATTCAATAATTGCATATTCTTATATTTATAATTCTTCTCATAAAATTAAATTAAATAATAAACCATTAGGTCTCCATTTTTACTAATAGATCTCACGTAAGATCAAAATAGAGTTTAAAGATTGTGATTTGCATTTGTTTTGAATTTTGTCACTATGTAATTTTTTATTTGTTATAGATTATGGAATTTCTATCAATTGTAGAAAAACTTGGAATTTATAAATTTTCTATTCGTGTTATACATAAATCCTAATTATATTTTAAATTTATTACTTTTAGTTGTGATTTAAATCCATTTTAAGGTGATTGTTAACTACAAGCGAGTGAATTTGCATGCACAACCACATATATGTATGTCATTGAATATTGAATTTGCCTAAAATGACTCTATAAAATTTATATTATTAAAATTAAAATTATCTCTTTATATAATTAAATTAGGAATATAATTTTAAATATTAATTAATTAAATTTGAATCATATTATAATGAAAAATACTGTATAATTATTTATAATTTATTAATTAAATTCATATCATAATAAATACTATTTCAATTAGTAATTGATTAAATTCAAATTATATTTTATACAAATATTATTTAAGAAATAAACCAAATATAAACAATTTAATAAACCAAAATATTTATGTCAAATAGGTAAATTTCGTAATACTAATAGAACTAGTACAGCTAATTCTATAAAATAGCTCATTAGCACATTGAAACTAATTATATATTTGATATTTTATTCGCTATAATTAGAATGAATGTATGACTATTTTTTTTGGCATTAATAGCCACGACCACATTGAAAGTACCCTTAGATGTGCAATTCGATATCAATAATTAATTAATAACTTTTTTTAAAAAAAATTGGGGATGAGATGATTTGAACTATAATATTAATGATCATAATTGTTACTAGATTATGTTTCCACCTGCAATTAATAACAATTCTAATACTATTAGTATTAATATTTATCCTAATTTAGAGTAAGTATTACTTTTATATTTTAATTAAAAATATGAATAAAAATGTATAAAATTAAATAATAAAATGAGAATATAAAATGAGTTAATGCGTACATTAATCAAATTAATTATAGAATCAATAACGAGAATATAAAATGAGTCGATATAAAATAAGTTAATGCGTGCAACACGAGTTAACACCCAAAATACCCCTCCTATTTCTAATTATTTAAAAGTAATTATGTCTTTATTAAATTATAAAATTATTAATTAATAAATAACAATCTTAATAGTATTAGTATTAATAATGTATTCTAATTAGAAATTAGTATTAACATTGTATTTTAATTAAATTAATTAATAAATAAATAAATTACAATCTATAATTATATTCTAATTAAGAAATTTAAATTAAAATAATATAATATTAGTAATATATTTTAAATAAAAATCTTAAATTCTAATATTAAATAAATCAAATAGGTTAATTAAGTTACAGAATTGCAATATTATATTATATTATACTTTTAATGTAAATTTTACAAAGATTGATATTTATGTGTAGAAATATAATTGTTTCTAGAAAAATAAGAATTTATGACAGATGTATGAATTTTATGATGAATTCAAGTTTAAAAAAAAATATGAAAAAAAAATAGTTAAATGAAATAATTTTTCAAATTGAAAAATTGTGAAATTTATTTAAAATTTATTTTTTAAAAATTATAACTGTGTAGAATGATCATTAAAATATTGAATTTCAACTAATAGAAAATTTTGAAAAATATTGAACTAGTGGAATATAATAGTTTCAAAATTTGAGAATTTTAGGAAGAATCTGATATCAATTGAACCAAATTTTCAAATAAAATGGAAAAGTATAACAAATAGCACTTTTTCAGTTTTTTTTTAGTAAATGGTATAACAACCTTATATCCATGTGCATTATTGATAAAAGAAGTCACACTTTTTTTTCATACATGTAGTATGTCATATATCTTAAACTAGAGGTGGCCAGTGACCACGGTTCGGGGTGGGTTAAACCGTAACCGGCCGGTTGAATCGTTGGACCGGTGAACCAGCGGTTCGAGAACGGTTCACAGTTATAACAATTACGATTCGAAATTTCGTTGAACCTGAACCAGACCACCGACCAACGGTTCCAGTTCCGATTCGGGGGCGGGCTGGGCCGGTTTTTCCATAGGCCAAGCCAGGCGGGCCCAGCGGGCCAACCCAGCCTATGGCCATATCTATCTTAAACCGTAAAACTAATATATTACATGCCTCAACTACAATATGCATCATATAACTATATTTATATCATTACAATAATTACAATAATTCACAAGTTATACTTATATCACATTCCTTATAAATCTAAACAACCAAATTATATATGTGATGCAAAATGAGGGAAAGATGCCCTAAACTTCAGTTGACCGACTCTTGCAGAAAGGATTGTGAAACCGACACTATCAGTTGTAAAGAACCTGAAAACATAAATTTGCGATTTGATGAACCGCGTACTCAGTAAGTATAAACTAAAACAAATTAAAAGCAATAATAAATCACAATTTCATAATAATAATCAAAATATATCATTATGTATTTATTTCATATGATTCCATTTAATTTGCATTGTGACCCATTGAGCTGAGTATTGCTTCGAGATTTCATATATTATTTAACAGAATAGCTAGCTAGTAGCAAAAACAATTATGATCTAAGGCCTATATGGTTGACTACTATCAAATGTAAGTATGACACAAGGCCCGTATGACCAGAAGTTCATCGGTTGGGAATTTTATATATCAAATGACAAGTAACTAGCTAGTAACAAAATCACTTATGACCCAAGGCCCGTATAGCTGGCTAGTAGCAAGATCCTGTGCGACTCGAAGGTTTATTTATAATCCATATAACGACTTGTAGTCTCATCTGTAAAATCATATAATGACCTGTGATTCCCGCTTGTGAAACTTTGCAAATATCAGTCAAGATGGTCACAACTCCTTTATTAAGTCCCATAAGAATGCATTTATATGATACCTACAAAATCGTATGTATTTTCATCTCAATTTCAATATACTCAAATGATCGGATTTCAGTACCGATTCAAACACATAAATCAATATATATTCAATGTCAATAAATATTAAATGACCAGACTTCAATTCCAATCCAAACAAATAAATCAATGTGGGTAAATATCAAATGATCGGGCTTCAGTACTGATCCAAACAAATAAATCAATATATAATCAATGTCAATAAATATCAAAAGATCGGGTTTCAGTACCAATCTAAACAAATAAATCAATATATAAGCAATGTGAATAAATATCAAATGATTGGGCTTCAGTACCTATTCAAACAGTTTAAACAACATATAATCAGATATGTCACAAGACAATTCATTTCAATCAATATATTCAAAACTTATACTTACCTTTCGGTCGCACTCAAGTCCGGGTCTCGGATTGTTTCCTTCGCTCCCCTCTTATATTAGATGCTCCTCTATATTTCAATGTAATAAATATTTAATTTTCTTTATAAACAATTCATATAAGACATTGATACGAACAAGAAAGCTGACAAAGATCTTTTGATGTTACCAAATGGTCCTTTGACAAGGAGTCGAGCTAAGAAATTTCAAGTAAGCTTGAGAATATATGTACAAGAAGAAATTTTGAAGGAATTACAAGAACTAGTTGTCAAAAAGATGAATAATGAGCTTGAGAAAAATCCAAAGTATATCATAGTTATAATATGGCTTGGAAATAAAGCTTCTTAAGAGGAAAATAAGCTTTCTTAAGAGGAAAACAAGTTTGGGCTGAAGTATGCCTGCATGGAATGCATGGGCCACATATGCATGTGTTGGATGGAAGTGAATTTGGTCTATTTATTGTGGGCCAAATATTTGGACGAATTTACACATATTTTTTTGTTAAGGTAGAATTAGTTTAGATAAGATTTATTAATTAGTTTAGATAAGATTTATTATTTAGTTTAGATAAGATTTGTTTTCTAGTTAGAATTTGAATTTGTTTTAGATTCTAATTAGATTTCCTTATTCCATTAGGGTTTATGCCTTTCACTATAAAATGGGCAACATATGCTTGTAAAACATTATTCATTTATTCATAAATTAGATACATATTCTTGCCAAGAATATTTCGTGTGATGCTAGTTTTAGGGAGAGAAACTCTAATTTTTGGATTGCATTAGGAATTCAAATTTACTTATCAAACTTTGTTTGTGGCGTTTTTCTAATTCCTATCTTACAAAATCCTTCTGTTATTAGCGTTCTTGCTTTTATAAGCAACGGGTGTTATAGAAGGTGAGTTACTTTCGTTTTTAGAATTCTTAATCAAAGTGTGCGTGCGAGTTTGAGGCCTTTATTGCCATAGAGTTCCGCGTCAGACATAATGCATGATTTAACATTTATTGTTTTTATTAATTAATTCTATTTATAAAATATTTCTATTTCATTTTAATTTTAACTTATAATATATGTTTACTATATTAAAAATAATTAACAATGCCATTTATATTAAATTTCAAACTCAATGTATCATATTTTAATAATATTTAACAATATCTATAACAATTTAACTCAATTAATTAGCCAATTAGTCCAATTTATAAAAATAAATTCAAAATCAATCAAAAAAGACTCAATTAAATAAGTTTTAAAGTTTCTAGGGATTCAATTGAAGTCTGGTAGCAAGTTTAGGGTCAATTTGCAATATTCAGAAATCAATTTAAGCGGAAGGACCTAATTAAAAGAAATTAAAAGTTCTGCAGGGCTCAATTGCAAGCGCTCTAGAACTTCAGTGATCAAAATGAAGTTTGCCAGAATTAAAATCAGGAGGGAGTCAATTGAAAACAATTAAAACTTCTCTAGAAGGATTCAATTGCATAATTATAACTTTAAGGAATTATTTATAATTTTACAAAATTAATGTACCTAGGGGAAAAATACCTCAAAATTCTGCGCTTGCTGTCATTTTGGGTCGTCTTCTACCTCACATGGCCGCTTGCGTGGCCATTGTTCACAAAAAAGTGCCTAAGCGAATTTCCGGCAGTTTTTCTCAGTTTTTCGGCCACCACTCGGCGTCGAAAGCTCCCGAGAACATAGTCCAAGCTTCCCCGATGATCCAAAGTACCCCATGCACGATAATTTCCCATTCTTTTCTCTCTTTTTCCTTTTGTTTCTCCCTTCCTCTGTGTTTTGTTCTTTTCTATTTTTCTTTCTTTCTAAGCTCTCTTTTCCTTTTATCTCCTTTCAATTTCATTCCTAACCTTCTTCAGATACCCAAGAACCACTGAAGCTATCCCTCTTTCTCTTCTCTTCTCTTTTCTTTCTTTTCCTTTTCTTTTCTTCTTTTTTCTCTGTTTTCTTTTTTTTTTCTTTCTTTCCTTCTGTTCTAGCTCGTTTTCTACCTTCTGTTTTCTTTCCTTTAGCCTTACCCTCTGCCTCTTCCCAAAACTTGAACTAACTCAATTATTTGTTTTCTTTCCCTTTAACTTTCCACCTCTTACTTAATTTTCCCTTCTTCTTATCCTACTTATTCTTCTATTTTCTTTCTTTTACACACATATATATTTTCACATTTTCCTTCATTTCTTTTGTTGATTTCGGTTATACATATATATCAAAAATCATTTTCTTCGAAATTCACATTTACACACATTTTCTTCATTTTCTTTTATATATATATATATATATATATATATATATATATATATATATATATATATATATATATACACTTTTATATACTTTTACCAATTATTAAATAAAATCGGGTCCGAAAATATTTGTGGCCCAATTGGCACCCCGTACCGATCCTGATACTTCGACAATGCCAATGAAAATAAAATTTACGATGTCATTGTAAAGATAGGATTTCCAATTCAAAATTATTTATTTTTCATTTCATTCAATTTTACAAAAATTTCTTTTTAATTATTCGTGCTACCGACTTTTTATCGGTCGCGTCAAATAAAACCCTAGTAGTACCCTCTTTTATGTATATTGACTGTATACAAGTCTTATAACTTAAATTATTCATATGCTTCAACTTAAATTCTTAAAATGTTCACATATATAATTTCTTTGCATGTAAGAAATCTCATATTAAAATGATGCTTATGTGGTAAGAATCGTAAAAATGTATATAATGACAGACATGCATGATGCTCGGTGTTAGTTAAGAATGTCATAAATGGCACCAAGGTTAATAATAAATAAATAGTACATATTTTTAAAGTGTTACTTTATACCTCTCTTTTAATATTTATTAAATTTTAGTTTTTGAAAAAAAAAAAGAAAATTTAGAAATTGAAACAGTTGGTTGAAAAATTGAGAAAAAAGATTGAAACCTTGAGAAAAAAGATTGAAACCTTAGCGTCGTCACTATTGCCAAATGTAGCCACCAGCAAATGATGGATACTGATTGACAACCCTCATGCCAACCATTCGTTTGATATCCCCGGAATATTGTTCTAATCATCGAAAGCTGGAAAAAATTTTGAGCAACTCTTTGCAACACCGCCATCTGAAAATTCAGAAACATTGAGTTTTCACTGTGATTTAGCTCATTTCTGGTTGGTTTCAATTTCATTATTACATGTTGTTTTTGTCATATTTTTTGACGGAAATTATGGAGCTATATGGAAGTATTCGCCGAAAAAAATGAACAAGTTCAAAGCAGAGAACAATAGTAACTGTGATGGTTAGTTAAAGCTACGACTACTTAAGGCTTGGGTTTTCCAGATGAACAAGATGAAAATGATGAACATTAAATAAATTTACATATTTTAAATTAGGTCATTTATCCATAACATATTTAAATGTACAAATAAAATAGAAAACATTGAAATTGTTAAAAATATCCCTCATATCTCTAATATTTCTAATATTTCGAGAGTAATTACATCTTTATTAAATTATTAAATTAATTAACTAACTAATAAATAACAGTCTTAATAGTATTAGTATCAATAATGTACACTAACTAAGAGTTAGTATTAGCATTGTATTTTTTTTAAATAAATTAATAAATACATAGCAATGTATTAATATAATATTATATTCTAATTAGGAAATCTAAAAGAAAATAATATTAATAATTTTTTTTGACAAAAATTAATATCAATATTAGTAGTATATGTTTTTTAAATTCAATTATTATTATTATTATTATTATTATTATTATTATTATTATTATTATTATTATTATTATTATTATTATTATTATTATTATTATTATTATTATTATTATTATTATTATTATTATTATTATTATTATTATTATTATTA
>CANUEY010588201.1:0-11025 GCA_948099555.1 Croton setiger
GTAAGGGAAGAGGGAATATAATTACCCCACTCATTTTAATATCTCTAACCGAAACTATCCATCACAGTTTCGACTTTTATATATTAAAATCATATCTTATATAGGACTTAATCTTTTATAATTAAACCCAAGTTACATGGATCATAAATAATGGGAAATATTCTTTCATCTTTCACCAACTCTCAAACTATGATACAAAATCCCTTTGGACCAAATTGCTAGCCAAACCGTTTCAGAAGAGACCACCATTCATGTTTTAAATGGTAGTTATAAACTCATCAACTAACACATGTGAGGAGAAAATGGGTCTAATATGGGCATTTCCAAGGTTTGGCATAGTGGTTAAAGGTCGCAATAGTGGATAACCTTAATCTAGTCAGTTGTATATCTATATATATTTTTTTACAATTTTTTATAATTAAATATTAGAAAAAATACATATATTTTTCAAAATTGAACTAATTTGTCACTGTAATTTTTTATAATAATATGTTTTTTTTTTCCTGTATTTTAGAAAAATATTGTCAGAGTTTTTTTATTATCAAGATCTTGCATAGCTGGTATTGGTCGGTTTCATTCTTTGCAGAAAATTGTTTTGTTGAATTTTGTTCATATTTTACAGGATCAAGTTCATTATGTGATGTCTTATTCATGGGCAAATAATCCAGCTGTTCAAAATGCCTTACATATTAGAAAGGTTTGATTTCTGTTAGATGATTTTTTTGTTAAATATTAAAGTAATTGCATGTCATTTTAATAATTAATGTTTATACAATATATATGTGGTATATCATTTTTATAACATTGAAAAAATTAATTTAATGTACTTATGAGAATGCATATGATTGTTTTGATGAAGCTGAAGTATTAAATATAATGTTTATTGACAAGGAAACATTCGATATTGGAGAATCTAGAATCATAGTTTATTGTACTCAGAATACATTCCCAGCGTTGTTCATGTCCATCCATATCTTACCACCAAAACATTGCAAATTCTAGTTTTAGTAAATATACTCTCAGCTCCTTATATTTCCTAAAATATACTCTTAAAGTATTTCATTTTTTAAAGTTATTTTACTTATCTAAAAAAGACGATTTTTAAATTTCATTTTCTACTTTTAGTGAATAAAAATACAATTTTTTACGTCAAATACTATATACCGTTTCTAATTGCTCACATTGAAAGTTTCAAATTGATATAGTTACTTGCTTAATTCTTTACCTTAAAATTTTTTAAAACGAGATATTCTACTGGTATTTTTATAATATATATATATATAGTGGGTCCTCAAATAAAACTCTTAATCGTCATCAACAATAATAATTGGTAAAGTTGGTAATGACTAATTTATTTTGTCTTGCAACAGTGGTGATGGTGAATTCGCTTTTCCTTTTATTGGGACTGCAAATTGGATAAAGTCTCTTAATGGCGACCATGGTTTTTGGATGGGCAAGTTGTTGGGTAATTTAGAAATTTTGAATTTCAAATATTTTTGAAAGAGAATTTTAATTATATATTATTGAATCTAATTAATATATCCCTAACTTGTGTTTTTAATGTAGATACACCACAGAGAAAGAAGGATTTTATTTGACATTTGCAACTTTAAGGCACGTATAATTACTCTCTGAATTTCCGTTAATTAATTGTCCATCTAAATTATATATAACACAAAACCTCATATTAGTAGTGATTATAACAATAGTTAGTGGATTACTATTATATTATATTATAGGGTGCAGATCATACACCCCAAGATTTTCGTAGAAGAGAAAGTTAGGAAACGTCTTTTTATGTGAGGTGCTGTTTAGTAATATTAAAATTTTTTGTGGCATACCTTAACCAATAAAAGACATTATATTGTATATATTATAAAACTAGATAATAATGCATTAATTTATAAATTTAGCGGAGGAATATAAGATACAAAATTTATAAATAAATTATACAACCAACCCCTGTTTCTACATCTAATTAATAATCTGAAACTCTAATGATTTCTTCGATCCCAGTAGTTAAAAACCTCACAATTCTATTGCATGGTAAAAAACTCCTCATCAAACTATATAATATAGCCACACAAACATTGACATTTATATTGCATTGTTAAATTTAGATAATAAATTTATAAAAAAACAATAATAAATAATACAACCTTCCCCCTATTTCTACATCTAATTAATAATAATTTGGAATTCTAATCATTTTGATGATCCCAATAGTTAGAACCCTCACAATTCGTTTGTTGGTACAAAACAATTAATTCTTGTATGGTAAAAAAAAACCTCATCAGATTACCAATCTAAAATTTTCAAGATTGAGAATCAATGAGGAAAACCTTCCAAATATATGCCCAAAATTTCCAATATACTCTTCTATGCACTTGACGTAAAAATCTGCAGCCTCGTTCATGATCTTGATGGGTTCTGATATAATCTCCATCTCTACTTTGGTTGATTCTAATTATTAAAGAAGTTGATGCTTTTTAATTAAGGAGAATATGAGAATTGCTGATGATTGGGAAACAGAATGAAGGATGTATATATACAAGTTAATTAGATTAGAAGTTTGAATTCAAAATATAGATAAAAATAAAAGAGGGGTTTAAGCAAATTATTAGACACAACACGAAAACATTTTTGGAGCAATTGTTTGTTAATGAACAAGTTTACTTTTGACTGACATTTTCTTTGTCCTAACAATTTTTGTTGCATTTACATTTTCTTTTCAAGAAAAAGACAAATGCTAGCATATTTTCTATACGTGAAGTAAATTATTGACTCTCTAGGTTTTAATTATAATTTAACCTATAAGATTTTAAGTAATACTCTTCTTAGTGGCTTCAAAAAAAAAAAAAAAAAAACTTAGTGTCTCATTAAAAACAAAAGGAAAAGCGAGACATATATTGCAGTTAGCACAACACAATGTTACGAGCTAACCCAATATATTAATAAAAAAATTTTAAATCACTAATTTTCATCCGTTGTATCCCAACTTTAGAAATTTTAACTCGGTTTAACATTTCTCATTAATATAACTATAATACTTAAAACGCTCTTAATAAATAAATTAAAACAATTAAATTAAAAAGAAAAAAAAAATAGAGAAGTGGCAGAGGACTTCTCTCCCTCAGAAACGCCGCAGCAGCGGCTAATCTTTCAGCTCTGACGGATCTTTTGGATATGTTAAAATTAGGCAAAAGTGAAGGATCGGTGGTGGCTCTCCAAACCGCTGCTGGTGTGTTTGCTGCGGAGAAAAGTCTTCTCTCTGATTATTGCCACTTCCCTATTTTTTTTTTCAATTTATTTATCATGGCATTTTGTGTATTATAATTACATTAACAAGAAATGTTAAACGGAGTTAAGATGCTAGACTAATAGAAGGACAGTTTAATGTATTTATTTTAAACTAGGAACAAAGTTCCTAATGTAATATGCAACACACAAGAACAAAATGATATAATATATCTTTAAGAAACTTATTTTAGGACAAATTAAAATAGCAAATGAAACACTGAGGGAGTATAATGATATAATATGACTTATATACCATAATTTCTTTCTAAAACTAACCTAATTTTTTTATAAGCTTAGAATTTTATTAGATGTAAAATGAAGTACAGTTGGAGTAAATGGCCGCAGAAGCAGATCTAGATCAAATTGTAAAGTGGTAAAATATTGTGAAACCCCCATTATCCAAATCCATGAAAGATCAAGATCAAATGTGATACTAAATCTGCCAATATATAAATTATGTTATTATAGAAAATCATTCACAATTTAATAAGATAAATGGTGTGGTGAGCATGCCAAGTATAGTAGTCAATTTTCGAGTGCTGTGTGTACGAGGGAGAGAGAATGTTGTATGGTGCTTCACGTTTTATCAGCTCGAGATCGTGGCTCGAGTCATTACGATTCGTCAGTGACACACTCACATCAGCAGTGTAAGGGCGTGCACGAGCAAGCTGTCGTTCTGGCGATGGGACTATGCGTTTTATTGAGGCAAAGTCTCCATTTTAGCTTCCATCGCACTTTGCTTTCGCACTCGGTGTCATGTTAATAACACCTTTTTCCAGACATTCTGATGCTGATATGCGGTGTACTTATATGATATATATTGTTTTTAGGCGTTTATTAAGCAATTGAATTGCTCATACATACACTTACAATATGTTTTGTAGATTTCTGATATATTGAGGCTCGATGTCCTTTTCTTTCTAGAAGCGCGCTTGAGTTAGTCGTAGCGTTTAATTATTCAACATTTAGAGCAATTTCGGACTTGCATAAAATTTTATGCTTCATTTTTGTATTTAAAAGAAAATGTTTGTAAGTGATTATTTTATTAAATTTACATTTTAATTAATAAGTTTGTGTAGGTTGATATCAGTTTTGAAAATGAAACTTTTATGATAACCTGAATTTTGTATAAAACACTCAGCATATAAATATTTGAAATACCATTAATTTATCAGCATTCTAGGCGAAAATGAAAATTGAAAGAGATAGCAATGCCGTTTTAGGCGTTAATGCACTGAATACTGGATAATTTCATATCAATACTGCTCTATTAGAAATTGATGTAATAAAAAATGTGGAGGAATACAAATATCTGACATTACCAAAAGAATGAAATATGAAATGTTCATCAAAGTATCAATCTAATAGTCTGTAGATTGAGAATCAAGAAACAAAACCGCCCAATTATATTCTCTACATTACCAATACTCTCTTCCATGCACTTTTTGTAAAAATCAGCAGCTTTAATCATCATCTTTATGGGTACTGATGTAATCTCCATCTTTTAATCTCTGTTTCAATATTCTGATTAATAACAAAACTTATGAGAACTTTTTATGATAATGAAGGAGAGTCAAAGGCTCTATATATATACATATAGAAGTTTGAATTCAATTTAGAGATCAAAATATTTTGAAGATTATTATTTTTTTTTTTTTTTGGGAATGAAAAACATTATCTTTTTGTATATATTTTGTTCATGTTAATTTTCATTTCAAACAATACAAAGACAAATATAAGCATATATTCAACATTTTGGCTAATACAAATGGAGATTGAGAAGAAGACACTTAAACCCATATCTCATAATTATAATATATTATTGACTCTCTACATAAGGTTCAATTAGTATTTGCCTTTCAAGTTTGACATAACTAATACTCTCTAATAAGGCTTCTAAGTTTCTGCTTTAAAAAAAGCTTCTATGTTTCTAACCTACTTATACGTTTAATTATTCTCTAAAACCAGACATAAAATTCTATCTTTCATTAATATTTAACAAATACAAATTTGTCTTTCCCAATTCATCGAGAATTCATTAACAAATATTGTGCCTCATAAATAAAACTCACTTTTTAGTAAATTAAAGTGCAAAACATATATTTAAATGAAAATTAAAAACATAAATGTAATTTCTAAAGTAACTATTCTTTATTCGATACATAAAAAACTATTACAGTAAAATGTGTTGAAATAGAATTCTTCAATTAAATACAAAAACATAATTTTTTAAAAAAATAACATAAAAATACTTCATCCATTCCAATAATTTGTCCCCTTTTATTCAATTATTTATTCCATAAAAATAGTTCCATGCTAAATACAATTATTGTATTTTTTGTATTATGCCCTCATTAATAATAGAAAAAAATTATATTTGTTTTGAAAGTAATAAAAGATAATTTATTACTGACAAAATAAAGGTATTGGATAACATTGAAGGTTGATTCAAGTGATAAACAGTTTATATACTACCCATATAAAAGGTTGATTCAAGTGACAAAATAAAGATTTTGAGTTTGAAATTTATCGTATGTAACTATTCCTACTAGGAGACTCTCCTATTATTGCTAAGTCTTCTATTTATATACTACCCATAATGTGTGAAAATGCTAATATTAATCCATTAAGTTGGCTAGCTTATACTTTTATATGGTATTTTTAATCAAATATAACCAGACTAGATTTGGTTGGCACTGCCCTTGAATTAAAATCGGACTTTTTAGCCATTTTATTAATTGAAATTTAGCAGCAACAACGGGGCGCCATTGATAATTGTACCAAACGGGACCTATTTTATTAAATTGCAACCGCGACTGCCTTTTAAAATTTGGGAAATCAGATAGACAGTAGCGTAGGCACATGGGTTTGGATGGGTTGATCTGAACCCAGTCGACGTAAAATTTTACTTGTAAGAGAAAAAAGTTGAACCCATATCAATATGTTATTAATAAAAATGGACCCAACTACTAAACAACCCTACTTTTAGCTTGGAGAATTCGGCAATGGAAAGGAATTGTGGTTTGCATGGTAGCATCAACCATTTGCAATGGTACTAACATAACATGTGCTTTGGACTTGTCGTGTTGATAGATCTGACTTTTGGAAAGCTAACATGGGTCTGGGCGGTTCAAGCCTTCTAATATTTTACTTTAAGGTCTTAAATTTTATTTTCAATTTAGGCCTCTGAAATTATAAAGCTATGGTTGAAGACGAGGAAAGCTGATTTATGACTGCTAACTTGGGTTTCTATGATCCTAATCCCTTTCCAGTGATTTTGAATTGGGGTGTAAGTAAGTGTTTCACAATTATCAATACTGTTTTGGTACTTGGATATGCTTTTAATTTCATTTACTTGGTGTTGGACAAGTTTTTATTGATTCTCAATTAATTTTCTTTACTTTATTTTCACAGACATAATAACTATGTATGTCTGTATTTGGTTTAATCATTGATGATGGAAAACTTTTTTATAGAGAAGGAACAATGTTTCAGTTCAATGAGTTAAGATTACAAATTACAATTACACTATGCTTAATATTTGGACATTATTTCCATATATTTAACGACTTTTTTTTTTTACTTTTTTGAGAGAATAAAATTACATTATTTGTTAAAAAAATTAAATAAACGTGAAGATAAAAGAAAATGTGGACACAGACTTTTTTTGCGGGTGGGGCTTGTTATAGATCCAAATTGTGGTTTGTGATTATTGTACGGGTGGAGTGAGTGAGTTATATTCTGATATCAAGAGAAAAGAATTGAGTCTAATTTATTTTGAAAATAAAAATTTAAGTTCACAAAATAAGAATTGTCTAATTTTATATTTAACTGAAACTACTCACTCTTAATCAATGTGTAATTATAACGTCTCCTTTCTTTAAAAGTAATTTTAGAATAATAAACAAATCTCAAAATCGAACAAGTTTCTGGCAGCATTAAGAGCAAAATCAGCACAATTCCTCACCAAAAGACTCACTACATAACTATAAGAAACAATAAGTAATGTTGATTAAAGTATCAATCTAAAAGACTGTAGATTGAGAAGAGAAAACCACCCAAATATATTCTCTACATTACCAATACACTCTTTCGTGCACTTGCTGTAAAAATCAGCAGCTTTAATTATGATCTTGATGGGTTCTGATATAATCTCCATCTTTGTTTGAATATATTGATTGATGTTGAATAAGGAAACTTAATGAGAAATGTTGATGATAGATAAGGAGAGTTAAGGGTCCATAAATAGATATGGAAATTTGAATTCAAAATATAGATCTTTCTTTATTTAACTTTTTTTAGAAAATTTATAGAAAACATTTTTGGAGATTGTGTTTGTTAATTTTGAACAACTTAAGACTGACAATTTTTGTTGTAATAATATGATTTGTTCATGTCCATAATAAATAGAAAGACAAATTTTAGCATATTTTCAATGACAAAAATTGGCTAATACTAAAGGAGATTGGAGACAAGACGTTTCATTGAACACTTTTTACACAATACAGTAGATACTCGATAAATTAATAATCTCGCTCAAATAATAATTTTCTCCAATATGGTAAATTAATAGTTAATTAAATTTACAAGATAATACAAAAAAGATAAATTTATATAGGTTTCATTTAACATATAAATTAATAATTCATGATCTATATTAAAATATTTTGTACATAATTCATAACTAAACTAAGTAAATTTTTTAAAATATGAATCTAATGTTACTCGTTTATTTTTATAATTAATATCACATTGAATCCTATTTCTAACCTCTTTTAGAGAATTAAGAAAATCCGGCGTACAGTTCTCATATTATAAAAGGAATTGATGTAAGGTGATTGTTGTTTTCAAAGTATCTTTGCCCGAAACTTATTCTAACTCCATACTATTATCTTCCACTTCATATTCTTTGTTGGTTTCCTTAACACTATCAATTATTTGTTCATCGGTAGACAACTCCAAACCCGTGTTATTTACAGAGATATAACTACATTAAGATATATATGGAATACTGAAAATTTATATGTAAAAATACATAAATTTAATTAATATGCATGTATAATATAAATTAGTGTTCACATATATCTAGGTTAAATATTAATGTTTTAGAGATATAAACTATATATTTTATAAATTAATAATTATTAATTTACGCAATTAATTATACATTATTAAATTAATAAAATTTCACGATCTCAGCATTATCAATTTGTAGAGGTTCAATTTTTTCGTTATTCAATTCAATCCAAACTTAACTAGTATAAAACAAGTGAAAAAACTTTTTCAAAATACCATTGGCAAAAGGTAATGCAATAGATTTGTTCTAATTAATATTAAAATTTTTTATAAAAGAAAAAAACATGTAATTTAGAATTTTTTTGTCAAAAACATCCTCTTTCTTATTCTAGCAATTAAAAAAAAAAAACCTAAAATGTATCGGTATGCCCTTATCATTTACACTTTTTTTATTCAGTCACTTTATTCTTTCAGAATTTTCTATTCAACACATATTCTTTCTAATTCTTTTTAACAATCAGATAATTTGCCGCATTATATATACATATATGAAGTGAGTGAAACACTATTACAATTAGGGCTGCAAACGAGCCGAGTCGAGCCGAGTATTGTGCTGTTCGAGCTCGGCTCGTTTAAAATTTTAAGAGCTAGAGCTCGTGTTAAATTCCACGAGCTCGAGTTCGAGTCGAGCTCGCCAGCTTGACTTGTTTTGAAACTCGAGAGCTTGGCTTGTTTTAGGTTTGTGAGCTTGGCTGTTTTATGTTGCTATTCGAGCTCGAGCTTGAGCTTGCAAATAAGCTTGAATTCGAGCTCATCTCGAGTTTGAGTTTTAGCTCACAAATAAGCTCGAACTTGTTTCCTACTGTTATTCGAGCTCATGTTCGAACTCGTTAAGAGTTAGTCAAAAATCAAGAAAATTCATTTTTAATGTCGTTTCAGTGAGAAATTAAAAATAGTAGTTTCAGTGAAAGAGAAATGAAATAACAAAAAATGAAGTGGAGAGACGGGTGGCTTGGCTAAAGCATATTTTTTGATTTGGTATCAAAATTAATCGTTTTGATAGACTAGCGAGCTTATTTAACGAGCAGCTCGCGAGCCGATTAAACGAGCTACTCGCGAACTTTTTCAAACGAGCTGTTCGCGAGCCTGACTGCTCGGTTCGAGCTCAACTTGTTTATTAAACGAGCTTAAATTTTCGGCTCAAACTCAGCTCGTTTATTATCGATCCGAGCCTCGAGTCAAACTTTTATCGAGCGAACATCGAGCCGCTCATGAACAGCTCAACTCGTTTGCAGCCCTAATTACAATGGCATGACAACGTCCACGGGTCAAAGAATATGTGTGGGTATCTAATAGATCATTATAAAAAGATAGAGTGCCAAAAGAAGATAAAAGGACGGGTCCAAGATTCTTAACAGATTTGTGCTATTCAAGATTTTTTTTTTCATAATTATTAACATATTTTGATATATTTAAAAAATACAAATAGTAATAAACAAAAATATAAATGAAGCTCAATTCATATATTTTCCCAACAATATCCTGTTATTTAAATTTAATATGGTACGCCACTTTTTTGTTAAATAAAAGAAAAAAAAAAGTCAAGTTCTATTTTTTAAAAATCATATACACTAAAAAGAGATTGTATAAATATATTTGAAATTTTGATTTATGTTTTCACCATTAATTTCATTTAAAATAAGATGTCCTTCACATTAACATGATACTCTTAGATGTCAAAAAAAATAAAAATAATAATAATGTAATAAATAAATACATTAACATTCCTCACTCAACAAAGGTTGTTCTTCCTCTTCCTCTTCCTCTATTGTTCTAAGCTTCCCTACTATAGCACTAGTTATCCCTTGACTACTTCTCGCCCCCACATCCAGCTTCATTAGCCTATTCGAATTCATCTCTGGTGGTACTTTTTTTCGCTCTGATATTGACTTTTGCTTATTTTCTCTAATATCTGGTTTGGAACAAGTAACACCAACACTCAATTTAGGGATAGGACAAAAAATCGCACTCTCCGCGCCTAAATAAGCATCACAATTCTCCACACAGGTAACATAAAAATCTACAAATTTTGTTACTACCTTAATAGGTGCTAATATAACCTTAACAAACTTGCTCATGTTTTAAAATGAATCTATGTTTTTCTTCTTTATCTTGGTTGAAGAAGCTGAAATAAGGTTGATGTATATATAAGAAGCAAATTTGGACTTGTTTATTGGAAGTATTGACTTTTGAGTATATATAGCTGTTTTGAATAATTTGCCTTTTATTACTTGTGGAGGAATATTAATTTAACACTTATCTCACTAAATTGTCTTTGTTTTAACTTATAAGTTGTTTTTTGTTCCATCAACAACCTAACAATCATCAAACGGTCAACAATATTAGTATGCTACTGCTTGCTCACCACAGTCAATGCATTATTATTAGGTTTGATTATTTTTTTTATTAACTATGATAAAAATTATCTTTAAAACAAAAATTGATAAGAATTTAAATAGAGCATTTGTTATCACGAGCATTTTTATTAAATATTGAAATTTTTTTATCGAAATAATTTAGTAATGATTACCATTTTTTTTACCATTTTTAAAATTATTTATTCGATAATTGGTAATTTGATAACTCAGTAATCGATTTTTAGTAAAATTAATAATTTTTAGATTCATATTTTTCTTTATATATATATAT
>CANUEY010589279.1:0-11920 GCA_948099555.1 Croton setiger
ATTTCAATTCCCAAATTCAAATTAACTTTTGAATGAGAATTGAAAAGCTTTACAGAAGGAAATGAAATACAAAGATTTTAGAAAAACGAAGAAGAGAATTGAACTGTGGGATTTCCAGCAGAACGAATTCTCTGGACTTCCTCTTTGAAAACGAAAATTGGCCTCCTCCCTCCACGTCTGTGCTCCAGCTTCTTAAGGGGCTCAATCCCAACGACCAACGCGTTCCCATTCGTCCAGCTGTCCAACCAACCTCTTTCGTACGTCCTCCAACAGACGCTCTTCTCCACTCTCCTTTTCTTTTTCTATTTCTGTAACGAACTGGCTTTTTCCCATTTTCAGTTGCTCAATTTTCTGTTATCACTTCTCCATACTCTCTCTCTTTTTCAATTTACACTTGATTGCAAAATTCCCTTCAGATTTGCCCTCATCCTTCATTCGAATTCCAATTTTCTGTCTGAAACCCTATTCCCAAATCAATTTCTATTTCATTCGTCCGTCTTCTTTTTTGTTTTATTTTATTTTAATTTTTTTTGCAATTGAATCAGAAACCGGCCATGAATCGAACCTAATCTCAGATCGAACCGATTTTGGTTCGATCTGCCCCTATGCCTAATTTCAATTCCAGCCCTCAACTTCCTCATATTTACATATTTGACCCCAAAACTCCTAATTTAATTCAATCGCATCCTTCCTTACTTTCTTTATTTACTAATCTACCCTAAATCTTCTATTTTTCCTCAATTTCACCCTTTTTCTTCAATTTCTCTCTAAATCAACTTATTTTCTTCATTAATTTTCATTTTTCCAAAAATAAAATTAAAACTTTATTTAAACATCTATTTTAAAACATATTTTAATTTTTTTAAATGGGAATTAAAGCAAAATCAAATTTTAAACATTGAAATTGAAAATTCATTAAAAGGGAAATTTAAGTCAAATCAAAATTTTTTATTTTTTATTTTTTCCTAAAAACCAAAAATTAAAAATAGAAGACTCGAACACAAATATTTTTTAGAAAAAGGGAATTTCTCGGACTTGAATAAAAATCATTAAAACAATTTGAGAGAGAAGGAAAACTTAAAATACTCTGGAAATTGAACGAACAGGATCTGTTTTCGGAACTCTGGAGATTTCATCAAGCTATTGGCATATTATCATCACTGGTACTTTTGGGACAAAAATTAAGCGTCAACACCGGGTCCTCCCTTCATTCTTCTCTTTAAATTCCAGTTTGACCCCTCTTCTTTCACCCCTCTTTCAATCTCGTCCTTCCTTCCTTCAAATCTCCCCAATTCTTCTAATTCCTTTCAATTTCGTCCTTTTTCCTTATTTTCATTTTAATGCCCTTTTTCTATTAATTTCCTCTTAAATTTATTTCTTCTCTTTTTTTTAAATTAAAATAAACTCTCTAAATCCCAACATTGAAAACAAAATAAAATAAAGGAAAATAGAAACCAAGCTAATTAAATAAAATTTAAAATCTAAAATTAAAACTCATTTTTTTATCTTTTTTGACACTATAAAATTTAAAATTCAACACCTATTTAATATATTTTTTGAAGAAGAAAATTTTTGGAATTAAACCTATTTAAATATTTTTAAAGAGAAAGAGGAACTGAGCTGCTTCGAAATTCTGGAATTTTCATCGAGCTTGGACATTATCAACATCAGTTATTTTTGGGCCAAAAATCAAGCGTCAGCACCTCCCAGAAAACTGGGGGTAATCACAATGAAGCCCTATACGTTACGGTTCAAACCAGAGACAAAACTGTGCCCATGGTACTTGTTGATAATGTGTCAGCTTTAAATGTATGCCTTCTAAAGAGTAACAAACTGTTTAGGTCTAGAGGTTTCTGATTTTACACCTTCTGATCAAATAGTAAAGGCATATAACAATACTAGAAGAGAGATTTTAGGGGTTGTCACCTTATCTGCCACCATTGGGCCATCTAAAATGGAAATCCCTTTTCAAGTCATTGATGTCCCTACTAGCTTTAATCTCCTCCTTGGAAGACCTTGGATACACCAAGCCAGGGCTATACCTTCCTCCTTACACCAAAAGATTAAGTTCCCCTACATGCATAAGATCATCACCATTCAAGGGGACAACTATAGCCAACTTAGAAGCACCAAGGATCAGTCTCTCCTTGAGGTTAATCCTGAAAATTCAAGCATAACCCTTTCTAGTTTCCAATATGACACCATACAATTCATAGAAGGCGGGGTATCAAATCCTTATGTTCTCTTTGATGTTGGGGCACTACAGATCAATTGCAAAGTAAATTTGATGCTGAAGATGTCCTACCTACCTGGGATGAATATGGCTAAGTCTGGAAAAGCCTACCTTTCGGTGCCTGTCCGGGAAAGTCCGGTTGCCAATTGTACCTTCGGTTTGGGATATGAGCCAATAGAAGAAGACCTGCTGGAAATGGACCTTAAACCTCAAAGAACCCCTGGTTCACGTAAAAGGGATATTACAATGCGTCCCTACTTCAGGACCCTTAATGGCTATTTTGTCAAGCCGGGAACAAAAATTCCTTATTGTGGTTTCCAAGAGCCATTTTATTGCCCTGAGGCCCAAAAGATGTTACTAGGAATTGAACTCTTTGCTGATGTGCTTAATAAGAACTTGAAAATCTTTTCATCCAACACATGGAAGACTTTATGCAACCTAGTCTCTTTGATGAAGTTACAATGATCATGAATTCTAAAAGACTCCCGAATCCAATCTGCCTGATCAAGTCGGCTCAAGAATATTTGGCCAATCAGTATATTGAGAAGGAACAATCTGTCATCTAACCCGACCATTGTACAACTCAAGTCAAGTTTCCCTGAGTCTGATCTAAATTCCCTTGGGTCAAGTCCGGAGTCTGATGTAACTTTTGAGGATAATTTCCTCTCTTTTAATAATAATACTCAAACTTTTAATTACCTCATTTGTCAATCTTCCCAAGTACATTCTGGCAAAAATAATAAAGAAAAAATAAAAATAAAAGAAACAAAAGAACAAATAATAATTGGCAAAGAAAATGAATATACATACATTTCATGTGATTGTACATATAATGATCAAATTGCTGGGTGCCTCAAGAAGTTCGCCGACTGTTTCATGTGGAAGTCGAGCGATGTCACGAGATTAGATCCAGCCACTGCAGTACATAAGATTCCAAATTTTTCGGGGGCAAAGCCGGTTAAACAGAAATTGAGAGAAATGAAGCCAAAATAGTCCTTGAAGCTTAAGGAAGAAGTAACCAAGCAGTTAGATAATAAGTTCATAGAGCCCATTGCTCAAACTACTTGGTTAGCCAACATTGTGCCAGTGCCAAAGAAGGATGGTAAACTAAGAATGTGTGTAGACTACCGGGACTTGAACAAGGCCTGTCCTAAAGATGACTTTCCTTTACCACATATTGACATACTTATAGACCGGATGGCCAGACATGAAACAATCTCCTTGCCTGATCTCGTTGTAGGGTACAACCAAATAATGATGTATCCTTAAGACAAAGAAAAGACAGCCTTTATCACGGAATGGGGTACCTACTACTATAGGGTCATGCCTTTTGGGTTGAAGAATGCCGGGGCAACCAATCAAATATTGGCTAACACCATTTTTCATGACATGATCCATAAAGAAGTAGAGGTATACGTGGATGATATGGTTATTAAGTCAAAGTCAGCTGAAATCCATGTTTATGAGCTTGAGAAGTTCTTCCTTAGACTTCGAAAATACAATTTAAAGCTCAACTCAGCTAAATGTCTTTTTGGTGCAACTTCCGGGGTATTCCTGGGTCACTTGATCAGTAGAAGAGGTATTGAGATTGATCCTTCCAAGTCAAAGGCAATCTTAGAAATCCCACCTCCGAAAATCGAGAAAGAAATCTGAGGGTTTCTGGGGAGACTACAATACATCAGTCGATTCATCTCACAATTGGCCAACACCTTTGGTCCAATCTTCAAACTGTTAAGAAAAGGAGTTTCCTGAGAATGGAATGAAGACTGTCAGAAAGCCTTTGAGAAAATTAAGCAGGATCTGTTAACCCCACCAGTCCTATAGCCTCTTAGGTTGGGGAAACCACTACTCCTTTATCTATCAGTGACTAATGAAGCCATGGGAGTTTTACTAGCCCAACAAGCGGAAGACTCCAAAGTCGAAAATGCCATCTACTACCTTAGCAAAAGGATGCTGGAATACGAACTTAAGTACAACTGAATTGAGAAGTTGTGCCTAGCCTTAACTTGGGCTTGCACAAAGCTGCAACACTACCTGTAACGTCCTCTCTTATATGTTACGTCATAACACATGCCCTTTTTTTATATATATAATATTTTAATTCTCATATTAACCTAAGTCCATTTCAAACATTAACTGAGCATATAACACAAGCATCAACTAGAACTCATACAAAACATATTACAAACCAATATTTACATATACTTAAGCTTGCTTATCTCAAAAACCTATTAACATAACATGTTAACTATATACATAAACCAAATCATATAGTTATGCTATACAAGACATAGCATAAAACAAAAACTATATGCAACAGATACAGATGTCGTGGTGTGAGGGAGAGAGGCCTAGGTGATGATGTTCCTCGATGCCGGACTGTCCGATTTTTGAAACCGAAAAGATAAAAATTAAATTTTAAAGTGACAAAACAAGTTTTTGGATCGGTGCCGAACTAGTCGGTCTTAAAAACTATTTTTGAGTTGCCACCCTTCGGGAATCAGTTTTAATTTTAAGAAAAACAAAATTTTATTTATGAAAAGTTGACTCCATTTTTGTTTTGGATAAAGTAAGTCTGAACCAAAAAATTCTGAGTAAGAGGGTTAGGTACGTTAGCCGAAATTTCATTTCAACTAATGCCCGGATATACCGGCCTCTCAAATAAAGAAAAAACCGTTTTTCAAATTTTAAGTTAAGTTTTTATTTTTGAAAAGCAACTAAGCGATGTTCCTAAACGGTGATTAATATCGTTCGCGCACACATACGACAGAAAACGATAAATTGCGGAAAAATAAATTCGGAAAAATAAACAGCCCTTAAATCTAATTATTCTTTTTCCGATTCCGGAGAAAATAATTACAATGCGGTCTTAAAAAGTTACATTCTACCCAATTTGATCCCAAATTAAACCCAAATCCCAAACATAAGCAAATTAAAGCAAATAATGAAAAATTACAAAATGGTCCTCCAAATTTCAAAAAATTGCAAATTAGTCCCTAAGTTGGAAATTATCAAAACATGCCATAAAACAAGCTAAATCAACTAAATATGCAAAAACAACATTTAAGAGCAAGTCATGTAAAATTTTCAGTTTGGTCCCTCAATTTTCAAAAAATTACCATTCTGCCCCTACATTCTATATTCAATTCCAAAATTAACCCTGTCTCATTGTATCATGTAAATTAAATCCAAATAGAAGGTAGCTTGTAAGTCAATCCCACAAATTGAGAGAATTTGTAAAAGTAACCCTTGAAGAATACCAAATAGCATAAATGATCCATGCATCATGTATTATTTTCAAAACAGTATTCTTATCATGTATTTCTTGCTTTATACAATATATTAACACACCCTAATCTATCACATCAATTCCAGAATATCAATTACTTCTACATCCGGAATCATGATCCATTCTTCAAACAATTCTATGCGATATTGCAAATGGCAGCCTATATATGCAACACTAGTTTCCCCATACAACATTCAACAACCAAATATAACATGTTCAAATAGATTTTTGAATATTGAAATAAATCAAAATGATGGAAGAAACAAAGCCAAAAACCTAGAGATCTATGATTTTCAATCTTAAGATAGTAATATATATATGACAACAATTATGGACAATCTAAAACGTCAACAACATGCTGTTCATTAACAATTTCATGCCACTTTACATATGACACCTCATGTAACTGCAAATCAGGAAGCACTTAGAATATTAATGTTGCATTATAACCATTATAATCAAATGCAATGAAACCAAAAACAACAACATTGATTTCTACACAGAAGGCTTGGAATGTAACCAAACAGCAATGAGCCAGATGTGAATTGACCTCAGTAACAACAGCAGACAATGTCCAATCAACTCAATTATAAGCACCTAATAGAATCACAACCTTACTCTTTCAGGATCAACATGACCACTAAATAGCAGATTTGGCTTTATGATAGTCTAAAACATAAATGAATTCATGATGTTCTACTAAACAAATAATATGGAATACTTGTTTATGGATGTGGATCTTGAAACCAACAGTACCTAGACCTCACACTATCACTCATTGCACAGAAGTAATTTGAAATAAAACTCATTTGTGTAAAGCAAAAGCAATGTGCAAATCAAAACAAGATGTGAACAATCTGGATTGACATCAAACATACTTAAATCAATCATGTTATGCAAGTATCTAACCCTTTAAACAGTAAATCAAACATTTAATTCATTACAACTTGCACATAACAACTTGATCCCAAAAAAAACAGAGATTACAAATCCTTATGTAGAAGCATACCACTAAGATGAAATCTAGGAATGGAACTTTCTGCAGCAACATGACATTAACAATAATCATAGATCTAAATGCATTCTGTCCAGTCAAACAAACAATACTAATCCTATCAACAACTAAGAAACCAGCATCCAGCATACCAATCAATTCCAAGAAAATAAACAATTGGAGATAAACAGACTAGCATTGAATAGAAAACATAATCTAATTCAACATCTCAGTACCTCAACTTAAGCAGTACTCATAATCTCAACAGATTAAGCTTTAAAGGGATTAGAATAAAAAAAAATTTAGAATAAAACAGAAGATACCAGAATTTTCAGAATTAAAACAAATATAGCAGAAGAAAGGCAGCAAGCAAGGAAGGAACAAATTAATGGTACCTCAGATTATTGCCAGTTAGCTACAGAGAAAGCTCCAGTTCTTTTACAACTTCAGTTCTCAATTTCAAGCTCACAATAGAAAGATGAAATGCAAGCTTCTTTGATTCTCAATTTCAAATTGATTTTGAAATGAGAATCGAAGTTAGCTTTTACAAGAGAATGAAAACGAAAAAAAGAAACTTTAACTTTGGGATATCTAGCAAATTTACTCAGAAATCTCTAGACTTCCTCTTAATTCTAGAATGGCCTCGATTCCAGAATCCTCCTCCCCTCCTCTCCTCTCCTCGATAGCTTCTGCCTTTTAAAGGCTCTATCCTTCGTTCCTCTTCCTGTTCGTACCATCCTCCATCCGCATGCCTCCAGCTGTCCCTCTTTCCTTCTTTTTCCTTCGCCTCGTCTGTACCTTCCACGTAACCATTCTGTTACATTCCAACCAACTATCTCCTCTTCCTTTTTTCCTCTTCCATTCTGTTACAGTTTGTTACTGTCAAACTTCCACTTCGGTCTTCAAATCTTTGCTCCAACTCTTCTTCTCTCTCACACATATTTTCTTTGTCCAATTCCACTCATTTTCTTCTGTTTCCAATTTCAATTTCGCTCTCAATTTTTGGCCTTCGACTGAACTTCTCAATTTTGGTTTTGAATCCCTAATTCCTCTTTATTTTCCTGATCTGCTATCATTTCGTCCCCAAAACGAGAGCTCTTTCTGTGTTTCATTCAACACAGCTGCGTTTTGGTGTGAAACGCAGCGTTTCACACTAAAACGCGGCGTTATATTTTTTGTCTCTTCTTCATCCAAAACGACACTGTTTCACCCTTAAACGCCGCCGTTTTACACTTAAACACAACATTTTAGCTCCCTATTTTCAGGCCTCCTGCTTCCGCCCCTACACTTCTCAAAATCTTATTTCTACCCCCTCAATTTTAGTTTCATTTACAATTATGCACTTCCTTTCTTTTCCTTTCTAAATTTCCTATCTTCTTTTATTCTTCTTTAATTTCACCCTTTTCTCCTATTTTCTCCAAATTTCTCCATCTTCTTCACTAATTTTATTTTTTCTTTAAAAATCTAAAATTATAACTCAAATTAAATATTATTTTTTAAATCATATTTTAATTTTTAAAATTGAAAGTAAGCAAAACAAAAATTTAAAATTTAAAATTCAAAAAAATGACAACTAAATTAAACTTAAAATTTCTTTTTCTTTTCTTTTATAATTTTTTTTTAAAACCAAAAGTTAAAAAAAAAAAGACTAAAATATATTTTTGAAAGAAGAGGAATTTCAGAATTCAATGAATACATTAAAATATTTTGGGAATAGGAAAGAGCTTAAAAATATTCTGAGAGCAGAAAAGAACTGAGCTGTTTGGAACTCTGGAGATCTCATCGAGCTTTAGGCGCTCTTATCATCATCGGTACTTTTTGGGGCAAAAATTAAGCGTCAACATTAGGCTTCATCTGTATCGACCTGAGCATAAACTAGTGAAGTCTCAGTACTTCACTCAAACAACAGACCTGAAAACACATTGTGCGATTTGGGTGAGTCGCATACTCAGCAACAAAGCAATAGCAAATCAACAGATAGAGAAATTCATCAAAGCATATCAAAACTGTTCAATATCAGGTCATTTATAACATATATAATCAAATTCATATCACAAGATGTATAATGACATGTCTTTCATTTTTCTTTAGTTTTGATTTATCGACCAAGTGTTGCCCCGGGAATTTCACGGCATATCAATAACCAAAGCTGGCCAGCAAACCTGTAAGACCGGAATATTTCGGTCAAAAGGGATCCATGGATCAACCTTTATTATGCAGTATACACCAGATCATTCTGCATCGTATAGGACCTATAGGTCTTTCTATAACATATAGGACCAGTAGGCCTTTCCGTCAAATCATAGAGAGAACCGTAGTTTCTTAAACGTGAAATCTGCAAACACTGGCTAAGATAATCACAACAGCCATATTTAAGTTATATGGAAATGCATTTATAAAACATACATTTCATACCGTCATGCTTCATATAATCATATAACCGAATTTCAATACCGGTTAAAACAACATATATATTTATATAATCAGATCGAATAACCCAACTGGTCGGATTTCAGTACCGACTCAAAAACCACAAACATCGCAATTTAGATACCATATATTTCAAATTGACCGGGCTTCAGTACCGGTCCAAATAGTTTAACATAAGCATATAACAACAGTTTCATACCTCACAGATGACCGGGCTTCAATACTGGATCAAACAGCTCAATATAGCATATTTAACAATAACACAAAGTTCAAATCAAACATATAAGTAAGTGTGTTTAGCACTTATCTCACTGTTGTGAACTCGGGTGACCCTTGGGTTGCTTACCCCGTGCCACTCGAGAACTCGACGCGCCTATAATGCATCTCATAGCAATGATGTTCAAATAACCAAATCAAAAATCTATATATGCTATGATGCATGATTTCATAATTAATTTTTGAGTTAATTGAGTTTAAAATTAAATCCGTATATTTTTCTAAGAATTTAAACTCAATCCATAAATTTTTCCTATTTAAAATCATTTTATAACATATTAAAAATATTTATCAAACTTAATTTATTATATAATAATTATAATTATTAAAACCAAAACCATAATTAAATAAACCAACAAATAATCAAAACCACATTCATAATTAAATTCTTTAACAAAATATTTAAATCTTAATTTTCAGCCTCAAAACAATCTCAAAATAAATTTCTGACGTCAAAAACGGATTCAGGGCATCGACATTAGGCTGGAAGGGTCAAAATATAATTTATAAAAGTCTCTGGGTCAAAAATATAAACATTTAAAAGTTTAGGGACCAATCTGTAATTAAAATATTTGCAAAATTGCCCAGAAGGGCTAAAATGTAAACGGAAATAAAGTTCAGGGGCTAAAACAGGATTTTACCAAAAACTGGGTGCCAAGCGCGTAAAATGCCTCAAAGCGCACGGTCTAGTGCCGTTTTTGGCGCTGGAATTAACCCCAAAATGCAACCTTCTTCCGTGTTTAGAATGCGTACCTGGGGATCAAAATGACGCCTTCCCTTGTCATTTTGGTCTCCTTCAACCTCTCTCTCCCTCTATTTCTAGCTGAAAATCCTAGCTCCCAAGCCAAATTCCAGGTGACCGTACGTCCACCTCCGGCGGCTTTCCGGCGAGTTACGACCACCGCTCTCTTCCTCTACACACCCTCTAACTAACCATCGGAGCCAAATTCCCAGAAGCCCTCTAGATTGAAAGATATAATTGCTCAAAGTTGGCTCCTCACTCTGTTTTTCACTCAACCCAGAAATTACCTATTTTTTCCCAACTTCAGGCGATCGTTACGACCATCTCCGACGACTTTCTGGTGATTTAAGACTACCGAAATCTTCTCCTACATGCCCTCTATCATTCCATCGAAGCCAAACTCTCCCATGCACTATAGATTGAAAGTTATAGACTCTCAAAGTGGGCACCCTCAAACTGTTTGAAACCCATAAATATACCCAGATTTTTCATTTTTCCTTCTCCCTCACTAACTAGCCTTTCTCTTCACTGTTTATCACTTCTAATCACTACACACACATCCTAGAAGCATAATAAACATATTGAATGGATGGTTTTTGCACTAAATCTTCTTCTCTTTCTTTCTTTCTTTCTTTCTTTCTTTCTTTCTTTCTTTCTTTCTTTTCTTTTCTTTTCTTTTCTTTCTCTTTCTCTTTCTCTTTTCTCTTTCTCTTTTCTCTTTCCTTTCCTCTAACACCCAGCCTGTTCCAACCTCTTCCACCTCTTCACTTCTGTCACAAAACATGCCAACAACTAACAAAGACAGCAGCTACTTCTCTTTTAATTAAATCATCATTTTCCCTTTTAATTTTTCCTTAACCTTAAAGTTAACGTTAATTCATTTTCTCTTCTTTCTAACTTCTCTAATTCCAGTAGCATATAGAGTCCAGCACCAACTTAAAATTCATTTTAGGTGTCAAAATAAATAGTATAACACGTGTATGAAATTTCAAAAAAATCGGAATCCGAAAATTTGCCACGGTCGATTGGTGCCCTAAATCGAGTCCAAAACCTCGACGATTTTCACGGAATCGAAACCGTACGACGTCGTCGTAAAATCTTGGTCCCAAAACTCTTTAAATCATATTCATAAACATATAAAATCATATCAAAATAATTTACTTAAAAATTTTGCGTTTCCGACATTTTTGGGTCGCACGAGCAAAAAACTCTAATTGGCTCCGTTTATGTCTTTCGACGATACGCGAACTTAAAACATGTCTTATTTTTCTTATCCAAATCATATATTATCATATTGAATCATATAATCCATAATTAACTTGATGATCAAATTAAATCATGATGCATTTTAATGAAAATGCACGTAATGCATGAAAATGACGTTGGAACCACGTAGGGTTTAGGTTCGGGGTGTCACACTACCTCTCATCTTACACTACTTATGTCATTGCAGAATCGAGTCCCTTGAAATTCCTTATAAAAAGGCAAGTTTTGGATAGTAAAATGGCTAAGTGGGTGTTAGTGCTCGCAGCATTCGATCTGAAATTTGCTTAAAGAAAAGCAGTCAAGGGTGAAGCCATAGCAGACCAGTTGGCTGAGTTACTCATTACAGATCAAATGCAAGAGATAAAATTCCCTGATGAAGATCTCTTGAATGTGAATAATACCCTTTAGGAAATGTACTTTGATGGAGCCTCTAACCATCATGGTAATGGGATCGGAGTAGTATTCAAAACTCCTTGTGGCAAATACATCCCAATTGCAGTCAAACTAAGCTTTAGTTGCACCAACAATTAAGCAGAATATGAAGCCTACATGTGACACCCCTGACCAAAAGCATACGTCTTTTTGACGTCATTTCACGCATTTCATGCATTTTTATTTAAATGCATCAGAGTATGACATAGCATATGACATTTACATGAAATATTTGACTTGAGAAATGATTATAAACGA
>CANUEY010589284.1:0-19931 GCA_948099555.1 Croton setiger
ATTTACCTTCATAATAACTGCATCAGCATTAGGAATAGCCTTAAACATGTCACCGCCAACATGAGTCACTCCTGTACGATCCGGTGCCGTTTCAATGACATGATTCAAATCAAAGTTGATCGCTTTGATGTGTGGATGTGATTTAACAATCTCAGCTATTAACTCTCCGGTCCCACCTCCAACATCAACCAATGATCCTATACTACTAAACCCATCATTATACCCAACTAAAATGGCACGTGTCGTAATCCTAGAAGTACAAGCCATCCCACTATTAAACATATAATTGAATTCTGGGTTTTTTGATGCAAAATCCCAAACATCATCCCCATGAGCCTTCTTAAATGCAATTCCACCCTCTTTAACACATTGGCTAAAATAATGCCAAGGATTAACCGAGTAGGGATGGTTTTCCATCAGAAACATAGGAGCGAGAGTCAAGTCAGAGCCGTGAAGTAACCATTTAGACACATTAGTCAACCCGTAGCGCATGTCTCCATCATCTGATGAAAGTTCACTTGTGAAAATTTTTCGACGAACGAGCAATCTCATAATACGTTTGAGGTAGAATATATCAGGATTTGGCGAGTCCATAGAAGAGGCTAGTTGAGACAAGGTGATTGGTCCATCGTGCGAGTGTATAATATCGGCTATGCGAAGCTCTACAGCAGATTTTAGTGCCATAGAATCAGCAAAAGCGAACATATGTTGCCATACTTGAGCTTGGCCTTTCAGCAATGCCTCACTTTCAGACAAAGGCTGCTCCATCTTTCTTGGAGCTTAATAAGATCTCTCTAAGACACAAGTAATGAAGTATTTAAGGTTTGAGTTCGGAAAAATTATGGAAGAGAAAGGGTATTTATAGGAGGATTCTGTGTTAAATAATTAATGGGTATAATGTCTATTTTAAAAAATTATCATATAATAACATATAGATTCCAGTGGTAGTAGGTGGGCGCAGGTGAATTTTGGATTTATTCTAGAAGTTTTGCATAAATGGGAGTAATCAAAAAATTAATCATTCACCATTATGAAATTATTTTTATTAATAATTACATGATTTTTTTTTTTCAAATTATAGTTTAAGTAATTTTTTACCTTTTAGTGTATGTTTGTATTATGTACTCTATAACCATGATTAAGACTTAAAATTAGATTAATAAATTATAGATTAGGTTATAGGCCTACTTTATGAAGAAAATTTGGATTGCAATGAACTTTTTTATTGGGAAAAAAAATTATAATTTTTTATCAATTTGAATAATCAAATAAAGACGACTTACAAATTAAAGAAAGACTATTCAAATATTAGAATAAATTATGATTTAACAATTTTTTATTTCTCTTTTGACAATTCTATTTTTCATCATAATTCATGCGCTTATATTTTATTTTTTACCTACTTAATCTTAATCTTCGAATCTTAATGTTATTATATGGAAAAAAAATTTAATGTTTATGTACTTCACGTTACCAAATCAATCTATTAAATTTTGTCAAAAAATAAGAGTAAACCCCAAAAAGTTGCTCTGTCTGCATTGAATATTAAACCACTGTATTACGACAATATTAATTAGCACTGCATAAATTATGAATTATTTACAGAGTATGGGATTAATTAAATTAGTGGCAACCCTTTTAAAATTTAGGATTAATCTTCTTAAGTCCGATTAAATTATGAAAGTGTAGAAAAGCCCCATCATAAAATCCCCAAAAATGGTTTGTACATATTAGCAGTTTGACATAAGAAACTCCATAATAAATCAATCTATCATCTCATCTTGGAGCACATATATAATGTGGAATTCAGTAATTTTTTTTTAATATATATGATAATATAACAGCAAAATCTCCTATTGATACAGCAGATTATATGCTGGCAAATCTTTTATTCTATGAACATCTTCTAAAGACAGTTCCCTCTCCAATTGTGTTCTTGTTACTTTCAGAACTTCCTGCAAGATCATCGTAAAGATTCGAACTTTCAATTGTTCAATTATCAGAATCGAAACAAAGATAGTATTCGGTAAAAACTTTTGAAATAACTTTTAGCGTTTTGATTCATGAAAACAATAAAAGATTTGCAGCATTTGGTAAGGTAGCTTTTATTAATAAGCTATTAGCTTTTACGGTTTTATAACAGCTACTACAAAAAGTTAACAACTACTCAAATAGCTAATGTCACCTAAACAGCTAGTTTTGCCCAGCACACACCCAAAGAAAGGGATGAGAAAACATACATTAAACTCCATATATGATGCATGCATAGCAAGCCATTGTGCATCCATTAGTTCAAAAGCTAAACAGAATAATACATCAAAAGCTGATTCATCTTCTGCAGAATCAAAATTACACAATTATGAGTTAATAATTGTTTGATTAGATTATAAAGATTATAGTCCTATTATTACCTCCCAGTAACTTGAGAAAATTGAATCCTGGAAGGTTTTTTGGTTTTTCTGCAGAAGAGGCAAGAAGTAATCACATTTTCAGAATCGGTAAAAACAAACTTTGAACAGTTAAACAGGCAATTATCTTGATCAAAACCTCTTCTGCATTATACCTGATTGTAAATCTAACATCTGAATTAACATAAACGAAACATTAATGCCAGCAACGGCAAATGGATATTCCCAAGTTGCTCGCTTGCCACCCTGCTTGAACAATAACCTATGAAAAGATGCCTTCATTTTGTATTTGCATACAATCAGTAATAATCACAACTTGATTTCAGGGCAAAATGGTATCAGAAATTCAAAAAAAGAAATAAACATAAATTGCTGAGAATAGTTTAGAAGGCATACCGGATAAGTCCTAGCGAAAAAAAGCAAGTTTTCAAGAGAAATGAAACCACAGCCCCTAAGGGAAAAATCATTCATTATACATATTACAGAAATACAGAATAAAATCATGTTAACAAGACATTATTTATTTAGTACAGGATTACTTAAAAACTCTGTATCATTGACAATTTCATTTATGTTTGAGCAATGTGATTTCTTTATCAGTTAGAGATAGAAAAAGAAATCTTACCTGAATAATTATTGTTATTACTATTAGAAGACCATAGAGACAGAGAATTTTACCTAAAATCAGTTGATGGATTAGGACCTTGCCACCCCATCTCCTTCCATTGCTCAGAGATTAAGCCTTTTAGAGCAACATCTGGAAAGGCTGAATTCCACAATGATAAAAGAGCTTCCTGACAACAAGGAAAGATAAATAAGTTAAGTGAATAATTAGTCTTTACCCAGACATTTGCAGGAGTATATTGCGAAAATGAAGAAAGTACTTGATGATCAGGACGAGTCTCATCAAATGGAGTTTGTAATCGCTCCTGAAGCTTTCTAAGTCTTTGTTCCTGATATAAAAGGTAGAACTTTCAAAATTTAGTGTAGATGAGAATGACAAATCAAAGCATATTGCACACGCTCTCACGCCAAATTTTTTGTGGTTCTTACAAAACAAAGATGCGATTATAAATAAAAGTTGAAGTATGAGTAAATGTAAGGTGGGAAATGCTTGCTCAGTACAAATGTTCACCTGAAAAGGAGTCAAAGGCCGGTCAAGAAACTTCTCACTTTGTTTATTGGCTGAGCGATTGAAGAGAGCTCCTAACCATGATCGCGGCCCGACCATAGCATTAGCTACAACCACAAAAAAGAAAAAACTAATCAATAAGAAAATGGGATTCAATGGAATGCATGAATCCCATCTAATCTTCTGTTTGTAGGTATGGACTTGAATTCAGAAGAACATGTCATGCCATATTTTAAATATATTTTCAAATCTATTATATTGAAATGGGAGAGAAATCCAAAAATACAAATTAAGGGGAACAATAGAATATTATCAGTACAGAGCTTTTTGACAATGAATATGAAACTTTACTCACTAAAACATTGAGTTAGCTGTGAAATTACGTGAGCGGAACCGTAAGACCATTCCAACTCTTCACTTCCCTTTTCTGATCTCCAATAAACTTCATCCTCATCAACCTACATTCCAATTTCAAAGTCAAATCTTTGTATCAAATAGTTGCAGCAGAGCAATGGCTGCATACGGGGTCCTTGCCAAAACCATAGAGATCATTCTTTAAATTTGACTTTGAACTATCTGATTTCATTATCGAACAAAGCGAGGCAAATTCAAGTCTTAAGCAAAGTAGCATTGTGCTCAAATAGGCCATACTATTACCACAGAAACATTTAAAGAACAGGGTATAATCTAAAGAATAACCCACTTAAAAATGCAAACAAAAAAAAAAAAAAAAAAAAAAAAAAAGAAGAAGAAGGAAATGCACATTATTATGAGTGGCCAACTAATCTAAAATTAACCAATAAATTAATTAAAAAAGAACAATCTGCTTGGGGAAGAAATGCATATGCAGGCAATAATCAATTGCAGAATTGAGTATATCAATTATGACAAATTGGCAAGCTAACAAGTAGTATAAAGAATATAATGATAAATATATATAAATATAAACTCAAAATTATCAAAAATTTGGTCTGGGGTAGAAGAACTACAAAGGAGAACTAAGAATTTTACTCTGTGAAGAAAAGAGCAAGAGGGAAAACATTGACTGCTCTTCTTTAATCTCATGAGGTGACCAAAGGTTAAAGTTTGAATCTTTTCCCTCTTTTTAACCATAAAGCAAAAGCCAAAATTACAAAAAGTGAATTGAAAAAAATGGGATGCCATGATTGAAACCAGCCCATGCTCACCTATTATTTCAACTCCCATCATCTTTCACCATTGAGATGGAGACAGAGTCAAGAAATGCATTAATGGGTGAAATACAGAGATACCCAGAAGCTAACTTTTGGAGCAAAAAGAAACTAACAGCCGCAATTAATGGGATCTTTATGCATCCAAATTTCACAGCAAAAAGTTAGTTTTTTTAAAGAAAGATTGAAACTTTAAGATAAAGTGTGGGGTTTTGTGTTTCTCCAATATACAACAACAATAGCAAACAAAATATATAGTAAAAACAAAAAGGACAGAAACCAATAAATAGAAGTAGAAACTAATCAAGAATTTTACCTATCAAGCCATTTTTGGGAATGGAATGATGATAGAGGTGGTGGTGGCAGTGGTGGGTGGTTGATGTAAGGATGGCCAATGGGATAAAGTAATGGTGGGTCAGAAATGGGAGCAGATGAAGAGAATGGAATTGAACAAAGAAGAGAGAAGAAAAGGAAGAAACGAGGTAGAGGAGAAGAAGGAAGAAGGATAGCCATTTTTCAGAGATTTTTTTGGAATTTCATACAAGAAAAAGAATGGTTTTTTTTTTTTTCCAAATTTGTTTTCTATGTTCGACCAGCCAATTTCCTATAATTTTGCCTATTTGCTCGCTTCAATCGCAGATCAATTAGGGTCATGTTCCATTTTTGTTCAGCTACAAAAGTTAAGCAAAGGTTGAAACGGAGAAGAAAGGAGTTTTCTGTTTTTCTAATAATATTTGCTTAAAAGTCTTTCAAAAAAAAAAAGAAAAAAAAAGTTATTTGCTTAAAAAATCAAACCTTCGCATTATTTTTCTGAAAAACTATATATAATTTTTTTGGCAAATTAATTATTTATTACATGCATTATAAAGAAGTCGAGGATTGGTATACTAATTTTTTTTTATTAATTTGGTGTCAATTGAAAAAGTGTACTTAATAATTTTAATTGGGCAATTGAATCTATTTTCAAAATTAAAAACACTGTGTTCAAATCTAATATATAAGTTCTTGCAAAAAAAAATCAAATATATAGGTAGAGCCCAATGTTTCCTTAAAAACAAAAAAAAAAATACAACATACTAACCTCTAATAAAAATTTCAATCCAAATTTAGCCTTATATATATAACATATAATTAATTTTTAAAATTTAAATTTAAAAAATATATAATTCTTGAAGAAATAATTAATAAATTCAAGTTATATTTTCAAAGCAATAATACTATCAATTTTTTAAATTTTATATAATATTCTATTTTGTTATTAGTAAATTCTCGTGATTATATTTATTCTATTAGTTTTTTTTTTTTTTTTTTGAGGAAATGTATTTGTTGTAATAGTTGAAAGTAAAGGAAAGTGGTAATTAACCAATTTTATTTAATAATTAGGTGTAATTATATTTAAAGCCAATAAATCAACCAAACTTCAACTTACTATAGAGTACATTTATAAATTTAATTTTCAATAAAATTACCATTTTATCTATGGAGATAATAGTAAAAGTATTCTTGTAAGTTTCCCTAATTCTCTTACTATATATATGCTAGCAGGTGATCCCCACTGTTTCTCTCATTCTTTTCCTTGCCCTCATAATAACTTGAAAAGTTTTTTGAAATTTGCCAGCATTTATATTTGCCATTAATTTTCTTCTAATCATCTCACTTATTAATTAAAATTTTATTTCTCATAAATATCCAAATTTAAATTGGAAGTTGTATTATAATTTCACATGAAATAGTAATAATCAATTCTTGAAAACTGAAATTTAAAAAAGTTGGAGCCAAGAAAACCAATTTAGACTTTTTTTTTCTTTTCAAATTTGACTATTTTAATTGTAATTAGATATGTTTAACATCCTTCTATGCGTTTATATTGATTGTTACTATATTTCAATGCAATTTATGAGTTGATTTTTTTTCTTCAAATAAGTCTGATTAAAAAAAAAATTCTTTTAGTATAATTTTACCTATTTTAGTAGCCGTTAGCTAATTCAGAAATTATAAAAACTATCGATAAAACGATAATAGTTATATTTTGAAATATTAACTTTTTACTCTAAAATTTACTTCAAATGCAAAATTAACAAATACACTGCTAAAAATATAAATTAGTGTTAAACACGAAAATTTACTTTAAAAAAACTATTATCAAAAAGACTACTCTCTAATTACATAAGCCTACAATACAAGGTAAAAATTGGCAGAAAAAATAAAAAACAAAATTTGAAAAAAAAAAAAAAAAAACATAAATATCCTTCCTAATTAATCCTAATCAACTAGCGTTGCTAATTACAACAAGCTATTGTAATTTTTCCTCCAAAAAACCGCTTAAAAAATTACATCATGGTACAGGATAAGACTTATTTCTACACATGCACTTATAAGCCATAGGACAAGTCTCAGCTTCTTCAAGTGAAGCACAGACAAAGCTAACCATAACCAGTCTACAAGGTGAACATGACCCACATGCATGAGAACAATCTGGCAAGCTTGATCCTGCAATTTGTACTGTGTCTGGTCCTCTTCTTTTGTTTGCCCTAATTTCTCTATAGAAACTTGGATTTTCCACCATTATTCCTTCTCCTTTTGTCCTACCTTGAACGGAATGGTGATGTCCATGTCCTGTTTAACATAATCAAAATAATTTACTTAGCAAAGCTATAAAAGAATGAGAAAAATTTACTTAGCATAGCTAAAAAAGAATGAAAAATTATTAAAAAAAATGACAGATGGGTTCAATTTGTTAGTCTTGTAAAAAAAAAAGTGTGAAATTAATAAAGAAATAATAAAACATGATTTGGGTTCAATTCATCAAAATTGTTTGTTAAGAAAGATAACACTAACTTTTAAACTCGTTAATACTAAGAAGAAAGTAACATACGTGTTCGTTGTCTGCTGATATGCCTCGTAGATACAAAAGCAGGAAGAGAAAGAAGAGCAATGATTAATACGGCAACAAAAGTGGAACTTTTCATCTTTGATATACCTATATTTGAAACACTAATATGTATAGTCTATTATAACTCTTCTTTTTCAATAAATAAAAGAGAGAAATTGGGTGAAAATGGTAAGGAATTGTAGAATATGTAGAACTATAGAAGTTGTATATATATATAAAGGGTTAGACCGAAGAGAAGAAATGAGTATATTGAAGCAAATCACAGGCAAAAGTGCGTATTTATATATAGTAGAAAAAGGGTATGTGTGTGACAAAAGAAGGTCACATGAAAAAAGATGATATAACATTTATTAAATTCAAAATAGAAGAATTAAGTGATCATATTCAAAGTGCTTCTTTTATTTTACGTGATCTTTCTGACTTGAAAACTACTAAGACAATGCGTGTAATGCCAATGAATTAATGCATGCAAAAGGAGGGACTTTCAAAAAGATTTTCATTTTTCTTGAATTTAATATTTTGAAAGAATAAATAAATATGAACAATAAATTGGATACTGAGGTTTTAATGTGATCGACATTAATGTTTTGGAGGTCTTATGTAATATTATATGTTTTTGGTAGCTTAAGGTTGGACCACCATATGTCGTTTTGCTGTAAATATATAAAAATCTTACATCCCAAGTAAAAACAAAATTTTTTACTACTATGTTCACGTATTTTCTTTAGTTTAATTCTTAATTCTTCGTAAATAAAAAAATAAAAAAAGACAAATATAATAAATGCGGATGCACCGCATGCGTTGGCCTTTGGATATTTGATATTTTCTTTAATTTTTTTTTTTTTCTATTTCAAAATAAATTCGATCCCCATTAATTCAATTTGTGAAGTTGTAAATACACGTATGACTAAATTATAAGCATACAAGGTTGTACATATTTGATGATTAGTATTAATTTCATTCTATTTTAAGTGTATATGCTCTGAGCATAGCTCATATCTTGATATGTGTTGGCCAATTTTATAGTTAATATGTTAGTGATTAATAGAGTTTAGTCTTAAATAAGTAGTTTTGTTTAGAATCTCACAAGAGTTTTTAGGAATAGCTCGAATAAATTTGGTATTTTAAATCAAAAAAGAAAAGAAAAATCCAACATATATATCCACTAAACATTAATTAGTTGTACTTCTGGTTTGAGTTTCCTATAGACTCCCAAAAATTGGGACATTTCATGGAAATTTCTGCCACAGTGCCTTTGTTCTAGACGACAAATCCACAATGATTTCCCTTCTAGACAAATTCCAATACATATCTGACCTTTTCTTATTGAGATTGTTTGGACTTTATTTTTACATAATCGATAATATTCAGAGAAATTAATCCACCAAATTACAAGTTTTCAATCAAATGGATAGCTTATGAGTTTTGCCAAACTAATACTACTAAATTCAAGCTCTGCTAGGGCAAATATTCCAACTCAATCTAAACCTAAACAGCGGTACAACTGGATTTGGTCGGGACTTAAAATTTTTAAAAAATTATATCGTTAAAATTTTGATTTCGGTCAAACCCGGCCTAAACTCAATTAGTTAAACACACCCAAAAATAAAATTTGATCTTGTGTTTTATATTTGAATTCTAAACTCAGCTGATTTAAACATAATTATATTCGTCTTTAGTTTGATAAGTCCAAATATACAGAGATGGATAAATTAGGTGACCTTGTTTTGATTAATTTGTGTTGATATTATATACTAGACAATTACCCTCATGTTCTTTCCAAATGCTTCGAAAAGAATAATTAATATGTATAAATTACAAGTACATGCCAATTTAAGAAACAGAAAGAAAAATTAAAAAAAAAATGAAAAGTAATTAAAAACTCATTTGAAAGATATACCTAAACTGTTTTTTACTAAAAAAAAATTCTAACTCTCAATGAATTAATTTATGGAAACAAATATTTGGTAAAAAAACTATAATGATAATTATGATATAATGGGTTTGAAACTCTTCCCCAGCCCCATTGGCATCCTTGGGATGAAGTAGTGCCCATACATCATCTATGGCAAACTTGGGTTTGAATGAAGCAGTGCCGATACATCATTTATCTGCAATATTCAAACCCATTTATTTCAGCAAAATACTATAAAATAAGCTTTGAATATAAAATATTGATTTACCTCTTTAATAGTAATTTTTCATGTTTCCTTGTTAAATCTAAATTTTTCACTCACTAATTTTACAAATGCGAAAAAAAATATATATATTCAATAGCATATTTCAAAATGACAAGCACACACTTTTAAATGGCACCTACTCAAAATTCTAACAAAACCATGAGTTCTCAATATTCTAATTAATAATTAATGATTTTCTTTTATAAAATCATTAATAGCTAAGTCTTGGTTGATGACTTACCATTATATGCAGAGCCTAAATGTCTCTGTGTCAATTTTTTTTTTAAATTTTTGCTTTCTATTATTTTTTATTTAAATAATAAGAATGAGTAATAAATAATCATTAATATTTTTTAAATTTAATCACTTTTACAATAAGAAGTTCAAAGAATTTTCATTATATATTTTTATGGGATTATCATTTCTTCTCATTCTTTTTCAATTGAACTGCCTTTATAAGATCATCAAGCTGGATAATGTGACATATAATTCCATTATAATTATCATTTCTTCTTATAATGTGACATATATATATATATATATATATATATATATAACCTAAGTCTTGTATGCTGACATGATATCATATGAGGAGTATAATACTTACGTGGGAAGATAATAAACATTAGGAAATGTCTTAATTTTTATTTTTTATTTTTTAAAATATTAGGTAAGATATTCATTAATAGTTAATTATTATTATTATTATTATTATTATTTTAATGATTACACTAATAAATACCATTAAATATTAAAATTATTTTCTTTTATTTTTCATTTAGAATACAAAAGTTATATTTCAATATAAACTTGAAATCCACAAATATATCATATACATATAATTTAGAAAAGTAAATAAAAAATTTCATAAAAATCAAATTGTATAATAATTTTCTTTTGTTGTTTTGTTGCAAAATTTGTTGATATGTAACTCATAGGCTATAATTAGGAATAGAAAATTTTTTGGATATGAAAAAATCAAAAATTAATTTCTAAATTTTTATCTTTTACAGTTCATACAATTTATCAAATGAAATTAAAAATTATCTTTAAACATTTGTCATAATACTACAATTATATAGCTGAGAATATAAATTCTACAAGTTAAAATATAAGAAAATTATTAAAAACTCATCGATATTGTTGCAATATCATATTTTAAATCCTTATTCAAATATAAGGTAATTATTAAAAATTGACTGGTGTTTACTGTATAATATAATTTAATTTAAAATTTTAAAAAATAAAAAAAAAAAAATCATAATTTCGCGGCACAATACTATTTTAAAATAAAATATGCAACAATTAATTTAAGACTCATCAACTTGATTGGTTTGGTGGGAAAGTGGATATACACTTAATTAAATTCTCAGTTTATTATAATTAGAACATGAGAATTTTATGCCCAAATATTTTCAAGTGTTGATAAATATATTTTAAACTTTGCCGGCTTCCAATAAATTAATGGAGAATTAAGAAAGCAAATTAATATATTAGTTTCTAGTAGATGTTGACTAGAAACAACCTTCTGGTCAATGGTCAGTAATTGCAAACCTAATTACAGTTTCATTACGCACATTTTTCTGTTAAATTGGAAAAATCAAAACTTAAATATGAATGAATAAATAAAATCAATCAATATCCATCCCTTTCAAATTACTTTTCGCAATATACATTTATAATCTTCTTTTATGTTTATAATAAGAAATAAAAACTACTATTTCACCCTTCAAATTTAGTTAATATCTTTTTCATCCCTACATTTCAACTCTGTTTAACAATTTTGTCCTTCCATCCAATTTTAAAGTATATTCTAGGTATAACATGTTAATAATATTACTATTTCATCCCTAATTTTTATTAATATATTACCATCTCGTCCCAAAAATTTTGCTAGTTTTTTAATTTCGTCCTCTCCTATAATTGACTAATATATAAAAGGAATATTTTATCCATTACATTTTATCCATGTAATAATAAGATAATATTTGACGATCAAAGTAAAAAAAAAAATTATTATTAACAGATAAATACTTTAAACAAAATAAAAACTCCAACTATAAGACCCATTGTCTATTATTATATATATATATAAGAAATTCTTTGAAACAAAAGTGCTAAATAGTTTACCAAACTAAACAGAATTCAATATTTTGTTAAAATTGAGTAACTAAATATTAATATTGGTCAAAGTTTAGGGATTAAACTAGTAATTTTTACTAATATTTCTCCATTGCTAATTCAGTACTGTAGATTTTATAATCATTTATTTATGAGAAATAAGCGCCCGCCAAGAATGGAAAAACAAACGGTCAAAACAAGAACCAAAAAATATTTAAACAATCAAAACTACAAAAATCAAAATATTCGTTCTTCTTTATATACTATTATTTAAGAATTCAGAAACACAGTTCTTTAAAATTTCTGCTTCTGAGTTGAAGATTACTGTAATCTACAGCAGCCATGAACGCCCTAGTTCGAAGCTACACAACAACCAATCTTAGCCGTAGATCAAAGGGTTATGAGCCGTTGGATCATCATCATCATCATCATCAGGATCAAGAAATGAACAAGGTAAATCTTGGACGTAGAAATCCTTCAAAGTCATCCATGATGATGAGTTCCTTAGGAAACAGAGTAGCAAGAGCAAAGCAAAGGCAGATTTTTTTGCAGTCTTATAAGTTAGCTTCAAGAAGCAAATTAGTAAGAAGAGAAAGAACAAGAAAGGTTAAAAAAGTTGTGATTAAAGTTAGAAAAGTTATGGTTTCAGTTTTGGGTTTTCTTAGAATTGGTACTATTTCAAGATCTTGCGTTTCTGAACCAGCTATTTGCTCCTCTTCTCCTATGAGAGTTACCAAGTATTGTTAATTTTCTTTTTATAATCTTACATTTTTGTATACAAATACTATTCTTCAAGAGTTCATCGATTCTCCAATCATAAGTTTATATTATTCTGTGAATCTTTCTATACAGTTATATATTTTCTCTCTTATGATCAAGCTTTTGAAGAGTACGAGAATTTTTGTACATCAACACATGTACAATGTTAGGGGATCAAGTCATATGCTAACATTTAATACTTCAATTAGAGTAGGTCTACAAATAAAAATGAAAGTTTATTTTATTTAATTTTATTTTTTTTAAAAAAATTCCCTTTGAATATAATTAATTGATTAATGATTAGTATTTAATAACATTAACTCTTAGAGATATCAGAATTTTACATATTATTCGTAACTTGAATACCCATTTCATTCAATCTAACCACCTATTTTATGAAAGTTTAACCTCCTAATTAGCATTTTATGGTCATATGACTTAAAAAATAGTTGCACAATAAGGCCAAAAATAGAAAGAAAAACAAAGTTTAACAAACAGGCAAACCAAGCTAAATACTCAAAAATCTCCCATGTCCACACATACATAACAATGTCCTCAACGTGCGTAGGCCATTGATTTTCCTTTCCATTTCCAGTTCCCAAGATTTTTGGCTGAGAAGAAGAAGGGCCTTTCTTTCTTCTTCTCTAATCTCTTAAGGCCTTCCCTTCAATGGAAACCCCACCTCAATACCATCCAAAGTATGTCATGTTGAACAGCAACTCTTCTCCAGCCCTTAGACCTCCTCCTCAGAGGCGACACGTCCCTCGTTACAATAATCATTCCGGCGGTAGATCCTCTGGAAACTTCTGTCTAAAATGTGTTTGCTGTTGCTGTTGCTTCTGGCTCGTCTTGATCATCCTTTTAGCCGGTGCGATTGTTGCTCTTTACTCTTTCTTGCAGCCTGAAATGCCCCATTACAACATTAGCAGTTTCGACGTAAAAGCATTTGATGTTCAACAAGATTTCAGCCTCTACACAGAATTTGCTGTCACCATTAAATCAGAAAACCCTAATCATCATATTGGTTTTCGGTATGGAAAAGACAGTTCTGTTGTTGTAACTTATAGAGATTCTACTCTATGTACAGGAAAGATTCCTGCTTTCCTTCAACCTAGTTCTAATACTAGTATGATAAAGATTCTTCTGAAAGGTAAAAGTGAATTTGGTTCAGGACTGCATGAGGCTTTAATGCAAAACAGAAAAACAGGAAAGATTCCATTACTTGTAAAGATAAAAGCACCTGTTTCTATTGTGGTTCAAAATTTCCCTTTCAGACAAGTAAAGGTCTTCTTGAACTGTTCGTTGGTGGTTGATAACTTGTCGCCAAACAAGAAAGCCACCATCCTTTCGAGTAAGTATCATTACAATGTTCAGGTTTAAAAATCTTCAAAATGTGCCTGGAAATGGAAAAGGAATATAGAGATATGAATAGACGTACGTATATACACGTGTGTGTATATATGTATGATATGCAGGTGTAGATATTGTATAATATAGGATCATGCTGAAATTGGAATTTGTATATGCGGTGTTTCTTGAAAGAAATGTAAATTTCTTATAACTTTTTTCAAAATTTAGAATTGGAATTCTTCTAATATTTATTTTCTTATTTTCTACATTACTGTTAGCCTTACTGCAAGGCCCATTTTTCGCAAAAGACAGTTTATGCTATCCATCTGAGAAAAATCATCTTGTTCAATGGCTACATTGCACAGACACAGTAATCCAAGATAGAGAAAAAGGGAAAAGATTTTAAAAATAAAAAGGAAACAAAAATGTTCCGGAAATGCATAATATAAATTTTGGATTATATATTTTTTTTTTAAAAAATTTATTGTGTTCATGCAAGAAAATACACCAAATTTTGGAATTTGCAGACACAGCCCCAAAAGGTTACTGAACCGTGCCATCAAGTTCTTATTCAAAGAAAATTCCACAAATGGAGATACGAAAGAATGTCCGTGCATCATAGACCAGTATCTCTACTTCCAATATTAGAGAGAAAAAAAATTGCAGACAATAATTAATTGATTGGTAATTAAATAGAACTATTATGCTAAAATTACAAATATGATGAAAAAAGTTTTGAAACAACCAAGTTACATATAAGACAAGTGGCAATCTTTTAAGCCTTTCAGTTCCTACAACATTGGGGAGAAATTTAGCTAGTTATTTATAGTCTTAAAGAAAAGGGCTAACAGAAACTCTACCTGGCTTCTGACTCACCAGGGAAGAAGAGGACACATTTGCTCCTGCTGTTGCGTTTTGCATATTAGGAGCAGAAATGTAAATCTTACCCCTTTTATTCTTTCTTCTCTTGAATCCAAATCTCAGTTTCCAGGTTTTGGAATTTCGGAATCCCTGCAGGTAGGAATTAGGAACCATGGTCTTGGGATCATGATTTGGAAAATAATCAGCTATTTTTCTGCCAGTCTATTGTTCTTTATCCTGATTCAGGCAAATCACAGGTATGATGAGAAATTTATATATTGAAAAACATATCCAAAATACAAATCAAGATTTCACAAATGTACGCCAATGGCTGTTAGTTCAAAGGACACAAGTTCTGTGGTTCGACAATGTTCGAGCCCCAACCCTTCTCCTGTAACTCAAAAAAAAAAATAATCCTAACGAGAAATAATCTGTAGTTGCAGGCAACAAGAATCCAAATGGGCTTAATCAGAAGCAATTCAAGGGAAATATATTTTTCATGGTAGAGCTCAGGAAGAAGATAATTGCATTTAGAGATATCATTGATCTTCCTCCTTGTGATGGCTCAGCTTCTATTAATGAGGTACTCCTCTATTTACTTTTACTTGAGCCGAAAAAGTTGATGAATTTATAATCAAAATTCCCATTTTGAATCTTTTGGCAGCTGGTGATTGGGCTTGTTGACGATCTTCACAACTTATATCCCAATGTTGTTAGCAATAACTTGACTCCAGAAACAGGAAGAACATCCTTCTATCAGGTTTATTACCTGGATTACATGACAACTTTGACTAATAGTTCTAATTATTTGAATCTGCAATATAATAGACAACTACATTCACATAGGAATTGCAAAACCTTTATAATGCTTTTGAATCTGTTGGAGATTCTTGGACAAAAAATCACAAGTGGATAAGTAGCTCCATCGTCAACAATACAAACAGCAGCATAGAGAATACCACTTTGGAGCAGCAAATCAGTAAGTTGTCTTTCTCGTCTTCTGTAAATGATATGCATAAAATGTAGTTTACTTCAGAGTGATATATAATATATATAAATACATTTCTTATTGAAGGTCAAAAAGTCCTTGCAAAGCTCAATGACATGATTGAAATTGCAACGGAAATGTATGATATGATAGAGGAACAAGAAAAGATCCATGATGGTAGGATTAAGGGTGTGACAATTGGTGATTCTTTAAGCAAATCTTACTCAAACAAGGAAAATACCTGCTCTTCTCCGAATAAACCAACCTCATTTGCTCCTGCAGCTTCCTTTTCTATGGAACTTGACGAGTTTGCAAATACTACATATGCTTCACCTTTTCTATTGCCTCTCGGACTTCAGACAGTGGAGAAATTGCGACCAATCGACTTAAAATACCTCCCATCCAACTTGTTGCCTGAAAAACCTGCTAAATATGACAGTGCCTTTGAAGTAATTGATCAAATGACTGATGAAACAAAAATAGAAATGCGAAATGTTTCAACTAGAGTTGATAATAACAGAGGACCAAAATTTTCCAAAAATGAAATAGCAACCTCTGCCGCATCATTAAAACCATCTAAAAAGACTGTTCAAGTTTCACCAGTTTCCATGCCAACACCAAAAAGAGCTGAACCGCCGCCTCCACCTCCTCATCTTGGAGTGGACAAGGCCCTGAGCGCGAAGAAAAGTACGAAATTAAAAAGATCAAGCCATATGGGAAACTTGTATAGGCGTCTCAGAGGCAAGCTAGAAGGACCTGGCTCAAATGGTAAACCTTCTAAAGGAAAAAGACAAAACGTTGGAGGATCTGCAGAGGGAAAACAGGGGATGGCTGATGCACTTGCAGAAATGACAAAACGGTATGTTTCAGCTACTGCTTCAATAAACTGGACTGCCAGACAAATAAATAAGGTTTTTGCTGACATAGTATTTGATTTTCTTCTGAGGACATGTAGATCAGCATATTTCCAAAAGATTGAAGAGGATGTTAGGAATCATGAGAAGTTAATCTTGGAAATCAAAGCTGCAATTAATTCCTTCCAAAGCAAGAACATGGCTGATCTTATTAGATTTCACGAGTATGTGGAACAACATTTGGAGAAATTGACAGACGAGACACAGGTAAACCAAAATGAATAATCCTCAGTTTGGTAATATTTCTAAGCCAATATAATCTCAAAAATGTTAATTTATGCTAACTAACAAAAAGGAAAGCAACCGCAGGGTGGCTTTATTATTTTTCTGGTAAGTCTTGCCCTGAAGAGATGAAAAAAAAAAAAAAAAAAAAAAGCTTAACAATTCCATGGAATGCAGGTCCTGGCAAAGTTTGAAGGTTTTCCAGTAAAGAAGCTAGAGACATTGAGAACAGCAGCAGTTCAATATGTAAAGCTGCAAGAAATAGCTTCCAAACTGGAGAAGTGGCAGGTAACGCATCCTTTGGGCCAGCAAATTGACAAGGTTGAATCCTATTTTAACAAGGTAAGCATTCCTATACTTGTTAAAAGCAACAATAGCTTTTCATGGCAGCCATCATTGACTCTGATCCATACTTGAAATCAGATCAAGGGTGAAATAGATTCACTGGAAAGAGATAAAGATGAAGAGATGAAGAAGTTCAAGAGCAACAATATTGATTTTGACTTCAATATTTTGGTGCGTATCAAGGAATTGATGGTGGATGTTTCCTCAAGCTGCATGGAGCTTGCACTTGAGGTAGTACCATCTACCTTATATCATATTTTTCCTAAATCAGAGCAGATTTCGGAACAAAAGATTCATAAGCCAAACCCAACTAGTTTGGAACTAACACTTGTTTTTCTTTTTTGGTTGTTGTGGTATATTATATCTACCTTCTTAGAAATAATGAATTCTGAAAAATTTGAAACTTTTTGGTGTTTTGATCTAGGAATGGAAGGCAGTGAAGGCAGCAGAGAGTGCAAAAAGTGGGCAAAAAACTAACAGCCAACTAAAAAAAGGGGCAAAAACTCTTTGGTGGGCTTTTCAGCTAGCATTTCAGGTCTATAGCTTTGCCGGTGGACAGGATGATCGAGCTGATATATTGACCAGAAAACTAGCTGAAGAAATAGAGAATGGTCCTCAACCAGAGTGACCCTATTCCTACATTAGCTTCCCCCTTTTTGCAAAAAATACTATTCCCCGTGCCAAGCAAGCACATCTTGAAATTATAGAACACACTGAGTAAATTAACAGTATGCTCTGCAATTTTCTATCATTATATATGTATCAAAATTGAGAAGAAATACAAAAGAAAATGTTACATTTTGATTCCTTTATTCATGTTTCGAGACCTAATATCCTATCCATAATTGTGCTGGGTTTGAGTTTCATATATATAATCCCATCAGTGAATAAGAACCAGCAATATGCATATTTTCCATCCAAAGAATACTCGACAAATATATATAATAGAGCAAAATCTATCTCAAAACCAATTTGGTAAGAATTGACATTCAAACAAAGTTTAAAAACCTTAATGTAATGGCAATTACATTACATTACGGCTTACATCAGATTGCTTAATTGTCTTTTGTAGGGAGGTTCTCATTATGCTCCATCACATTTAATCTTAATCAATCACTTCATACTTAGAAATTATTCAATAAAGATTTGAACTTTGCAGAGAAATAGCTTCAGGTAAATTCAGATTTTGGATATTCTAAAGAAACAAAAAAAAAAGTAAAAATCAAAATCATGGAATAAACTAATCCTACTGTGACTTCACAGTTAGTAAAATATCCAAACAAGAAACGAAACCAAACTCACACAAGCATAAAAACAAACACCTAGAAGATACCTAAAAATTCTCAAACCCACCAAGAACAAACAAGCATATTTTAAGTACAAAAGCAAGCAATTCTCTTATAAACAAATAGAATCGTAGCTGGATTATTGTGAACTAATCATTACCCAAAAAAAAAAAACATTCTCTTCATAAATAAATAAATAAATAAATAAATAAAAGATGAAAACTTGAATGTTTTTATTAGAGTCAATAGCTCACCTCACCATAATCATTATTTGGGTTTCCTCCATTTCTAAGCAAGGAGAGGAGAGGACCCCACTTCACATTTCAGCACAAACTTGCATGCCAATATCCAATTTCCAATTTTTCATGCTCCAAGTTGGTCACCAGCCTATAGTAGAGTATAGAGCTTGGTTTTAAGTTTGATTACCTATTTTTTCGACTATTGTTCTTTTGTTTTGTTACTTTTATATATTTTATTAGCATTATCATATGCATATGTTTTTGTGTCAGTTAAGGTTCAGTCTCTTTTATCTTATGTGCTAACAATTTTTTTTTTTCACTTTTTTCATATTAGCATTTTATAAAAGTTTTAGCCTTTTATTTTGTTTATGTAGTTAATTGCATAATAAAAATATTTAAATTATTTTTAGCTTAAAAAAATATATAAAAAATGCCAAACTCCCACTAAACCTATAGATTCAATTAATTTTGCCAAACAACATATATTAGTCACCTAATTATGGCAGGGCTTAAATAAAGTACCCATGGACTAATTTTTTAATCACCCATCTATCTACTTAAAAATTATAGTATTATTATTACTAATAATAAATAATGTCTGGATAAATATTCTCCAAATGATAATAAAAGAAAATTAGTAATTAATTTTTAATAGTTAAAAGCTTTTATTTCTTCTGTTTTTTGCAGTTCTTTCATTATCAGTATCAGCAACAACAACACTTACCCAAGTGGTCCGAAAAGTGTGGACAAGTGGATCAGTTTTTTTCTCAACTAAAACAAACAGAGCTCATAACTGTCTGTCTGGTCTCAAACCCACTTTCTCCTAAAAAAACCAACTCCCACCTTCATCACTCTTAACTGTTTATCTATCCCATGTTGGATTCAGTTACTTCCCTCAACTAAATAACTGAAAAAAAAAAAAAAAAAAAAAAAAAAACAACCATTAGGGAGCTTTTTTTTAATGGTTAATCAACAATTAGCAAAGCTGCTGCTAATCCTTTCTTGCACAAAAAAGTGAGATTTTATAATCTTGCGAGTAAATG
>CANUEY010589648.1:0-15318 GCA_948099555.1 Croton setiger
TATATATATATATATATATATATATATATTTGACTAAATTTAATCATTAAACATGTAGGTTTAAAAAAAAAAAAGATAAATAAATTACTTCTTCAAATCCATCTTGCACTAGCAATGAATTATGGATAGGATTAATTGCTAACTTAGTCCATAAGATTGGTATATTTTTAAATAATTATTGGCATATATAATATTTTTAATATTTATTATTTTGTCTCAATATTATATTTTCGTGTTTCCCCTACAATTCTGTTTCCTAGATTTTTCAATTTCCCGTTTTCATTTTAGTTTCTCTATTTTATCGTGTTTCCGTTGCTCTCTAATTCTACCAAGTTAGAAAAAAAAATTTTCAGTCAATTTTAGTAAAAGGGCCTGTTGTGGACATGCGTGTCCATAAGCCCCACATTGAAAGTATAAATAGCGGGATACATATAAGATGGGACAAAATAAAAATCACTTTAAACTCTGTAGTTTAAAAATCACACCCAACTTTGGGATATAGTTGCCTTTTCACACCAACCCAAACATTTCAACAAAAATTGGAATAAATTCAAATGTTTACAGAACAAGTGTATGTCATGTCACCAATTTTTAAATTAAATGTGCCACGTAAACGACACTTTTGACATACACGTAGGAGAAAGGGGACACATTGGACTTCATCTTGCAACATCCTCATTTCTAGCTCCTCAAACCCTAGAATTTATAATCCCCATCTTCGCCTTCCAAACAGCCCTGCTCACCCATCAAAATTTTTATCTGGAAATTGATATACACAAACAAATAATTGATTCACAAACAAACAAACAATTGATTCACAAATAATCATTCAAAAACAAACAAATTTTATCTGGAAACATACTACTCTTTCTTTCTCGCCAAACAGAAAAATAAACCACTTTCAAGTCTTCAAATCGAACTTCATCGACCCACATTTGAATTTCCTATATGTGTCCAGCGTGTCACCACATGTCATCAGTTGGAACTCATTTTGCCGGTGACATTCTGGCAACGGGATCTGATGAAGGCGATTTCCAGTGAGGGCAACATTCATGATTCCCAGCTAAAACTCGCCAGAAAACTCATGGAAACCTTTTTCTATTGTGTTTTCGACCAATTTCATCATCAACGACCCTGAAACTCGACAGAATCACATTTTCAATTGATTTTCATAGAGCTTCAAACAGCCTTTTTAGTGTGTTTCCATTTAGCTTCTCTGACTGAAACTAATATGTTTGTTTCTTCCGGTGAGATCCACTTTCGATTTTCCCTTCGGTTCTCAAAATCAACCATTCGCAACCTCTCAAAAACCAAAACGAACATCGGTTGAATAATGTCTAAATAATATCTGAATCATAACTGAAATGAATCCTAATCATGGAAATCCAACGAAAATCAGATAGAAACATAGAATGACGGCGGCGGGTTTGAACGAAAACAAGATCTGTTTCTCTTATGCTTTCACTTCAGATTGACGGCGGCTATGGAGGTTTGTGAGTTTTCGTCGAGTTTCAGGTTAGCTTCATGATGAGTATTCTTCAGAAATTCAACAAGTTCGTTTTTGTTTCGAGTTACGAAGCCTTGTAGGAGAATATGATAGTTTTCCCATTTTTAATTTTATTTTTTTATTTTAAAAATGGAAATCAATTGTTCCGTATCCGTAAGAACCCCTGAATAGAGGACTCTAACTCTTATAACTTTAAGTTTTTCTAAATAAAAGAACCTTAATATTTTTGTTAATAACAATTTTGAAGTGGCCAAAAACATTGAAATGTCTTTCAACATTGGTCAAAAAGTCATTCGTTCCCTCCACCTAATAAGCCTAACAAATTTTTTAAAAAAAAAAAAAAATCCACAAAATATCATTTTAACATATATTGATAATACATATTGCATAAAATGATAATATTGATAATACATATTGACAATACTAATATTGGTTGTGACTGATTACTTCTAATTGTTTTATTGAATTTTTTATATTAACCATTTTCTTATAGTCAATGTTAAGAATATCAGTTTATATGATTATTTTATCAATATATGTCAAAATGAGTATTTCGTGAAATCTTTTTTCTTAAATTTTATTAAATTTTGTGTTTTATAATAATAAGAAAAAGAAATAAGCAAGAGCTCCTTTCTTAAAATTTTCAACTCATGTAGGATCTCAAATTTTTCATTATTTTTTAAACATGAAACGAGCTAATCACAAATCATGTTTCCATAATTCGACGAACACTCAATCCAAACAAATCATGAATGGAAAAAGCAAAAGCTGGTTTTTGCTCTTTCTTAACAATTCGGCTATGGAATTTTCTTTGGTGTGCAACATGTACAAATGTCATAAGCCTACTCAATAGCTATGGTAGTTCATTTCAGAACTTGCACACTACTCCTTCCCATATATCTCTATAAGTTTTTTAAATTTTCTCCTCTCTTTCTCTTTCTCACCAAAAAATGGGTAATTTAGTGGGTCATGTATGTCCGGGCTTATCATTTCTTGCTCTTGGTTTTTGGCATCTCTTTAACCACATCAAACTCTACATTCTACGACCAAATTCTTTCAAAACTTGTATTTGGTTCCCATGTTCTTTACTAAGGCATTTAGAGCTTTTCTTAATCATCATAGGAAGCATTATTTCCATTTCTATGGAGCTTTTTATTATGCCTTCAAGACACCAACCTTTTGATCCTGACGGAACCATACCTTCTTCGCATTTACGCCATTTCGAACACTCCTTAATCTCATTGCTTTTCTTGGTTTATGCATCTTTTGCTATAGTTCTTGATAAAATCAAGCCTATTGCTTATAATAACTTAACTCAACTTCTTGCTTCTATATCCCTTTGCCAATATTTTTTCCTTTTCTATCTTCATTCAACTGATCATAACAATATTGAAGGTCAATACCATTGGCTTCTCCAACTCATTGTATTTGTTTCTTTTTCTACTACACTTTTGGGTATTGGCTTACCTAAAAGTTTCTTGATGAGCTTTGTAAGATCTACTAGTCTTATGTTTCAAGGTGTTTGGTTTATTGTCATGGGAATTATGGTTTGGACTCCACAATTTATGCCTAAAGGTTGTTCAATTCGCGACGAAAATGATCAAGCTGTACCCAGATGTGAAAGCCATGAGGCATTGCATAGAGCTAAATCATTAATAAATATCTTATTTAGTTGGTTACTAATTCTAATTACTATTTTCTCATTTTCATTTTATTTGTATTTGGCTGAAATTTATGGGAAAAGGGTTCAATATTCTTCACTAATGCCAAAGGAAATTGAAGAAGGAGAATCTGATGTTGAAACACAGAAGGAGCGTAACAAGTTGTTGGGTGAGTCCAATTAGGGTTGTTTCATTAGTAGCTTTTGATATGGAAAGGTTTATTTCTTCGCTTTGCGTGCACTTTCATTTGCTTGGTGGTATATGCTATAGCTTTAATTATTTGTATGTGGGAAAAAACAAATTAAATTATTTTATTTTTATGTATATTTGTATTTTTTTCTTCTATATGTTAGTAATAAATAAAACTTTGAATGCAAAAATATAAAATCTAACACACTTTAGGTACTGAACAAAAATTAAATTTGATACTATGCAACCTTCATACTACTTAGAATGATCTACAAATTCACACCTTTGATTGGTATGAAACTTCAATTTTTGATTTGTATTATAACGAAAAAATGGTTATCCTCTAAAGTATTAATGATGATAATTGTCAATGATTTTGCGTAGCTTCTATTGGATGATTTGCCGGTAGTGACAGAATGAGTTTCTTTTGAGCATAAATTACAGAATTTATTGAGATCTTTTCAAATAAAAATTTTATATTATTATAAAAATAGTCTCTTTTATTTTTTATTTTTTTAAAAAAAATATGAATACTGAAAAATCTGAAAACCTATGATACTTTCTTATTCATATCTAGTATTTGTGTTATATAATTTTGCTTATTTTGTGAAGAAAGAATAATATATATGTCTCAAAATGTGAAAGATTAGGAATATCAAAAATTAATTTATTTGTATTTATATTTAATTAAATTTATAACAATAGTGACTTTTTTACCATTATTTTATCTTTAACCTTAATTATATAATAGCTTACCTATTTGAGTTGGTCTCCTAATTTTTATTTTTTTTATGTACTAAATAACTGAAGTATATCTTTATATCCATAACTTTTCAAATGATTAACCTAAGTAATTGGATTAAATGGTAAACCGCTGACTAACTAATAAATAAATAAAAACCTAAGCTAAGTAATAGCAATATATCCTACAAATATTTCATTTGGGTTCAATTATGCAAATATGGTATTTAATTTGGGAACATAATGCAATATTAATAGTATGAGTTAGAAAAAAGTGTGGTTTGTTGATAATACCGTATAGCAACAATTATGTTTGTATTATATGTTTTTGCTGATGAATAAGCTCTGATATATGCCAAAAACATAACCTGCAAATTGTCAATTTCAAAATCAAGTCTGTATAGTTATATGTTATTCACTTGTGTGAATGTGTGTAATGATAAGAGGCTGCATTGGAAGATCAGTAGATGTTAGATTCCTTGTAGTTTTTGCTTTGCATGTTGAGAGCAGAGTGTTAGGATATTTGTGTAATTATAAAATTTATAAATACTTGTGAATAAATTAAATGAAAGATAACAACTTTTTACCCCTGTTCTGCTACCAATTTATAAAGGCAAAATATAAGTTATATTTACTTATACTGCTTAGATAATATGTTTATATTTTGTTTATAACTAATATTTGAGAATTATTTCAAAAATAATATAATTTTTTTAAAAATGTGTTAAAGTTTAGTCAGATAATTATATCAAAACGCTGGGTCTGGTTGTAGAATTAGATTTTAATGTGCGACTTTCAGGATTTTGGAGGAGAAAATTTGGGGAGGATGTGAGCTTTATGCCCATGGTTAAAAAAAATATGAAGAAGACAAAGTAGATGAAGAAACCTGAATATTTTTTTCTCCTAAAACAAATATAATTTTTCTTTTTTTTTTCTAGTTTTTAATTTTAAATTATATTAAATAATATCAAATAATTTTTATATTTCATCTCAAATACTAATAACTTAAGTTTAATTTAGTAAACTAATTTAATTTTATAAAATTGAATAAATAAAGTAAAATATAAGAGTTGGAGTTTTAGTATTTTCAATATAAGAGGTTATTTTGGAATTAACATCCTTAATAAAAATAACCCAAAATTGGATGAAAGTACGGGGTAGTATAACAATGGAAGACCTGAAAATCATTTATTGAAAATAAGAGGATCTAAGAATAAATTTACTGAAATTTTTGTGGATCTAAAAGAAATTTTCTTGTTGAAATTGATATAGAAAAAAAAAATAACTAATTTGAACTTATTTAAAAATTCATAAATTTATTTTATAATGAATAAGCCCTGATAAATTCAAAATGGAGCAAAATAAAAAAAAATTAAACAAATTAGGGAGAAATTGATAAAAACATTTAGAACATAGACAAATTAAGTAATGACCAAATACATACTTTGCCTCTCTACTCTTCCTTAAAAAATGCACAACTTACCTCTATACTTTGAGCAAATATTCATTTGACCCTCTATCTTTTGTCTTGAATCAATTATGCCCTTAACTATCTCCAGACACCTTGGCCACGAAAGCACCAAAGTTTCTTTTTTTTTTTTTTTTTTTTTTTTTGGGACCCTGAGCAAGGAAGTGAATAATGCCAGATTAACACTATATATGCTCAATTCGCCTCCTGAACTTTTACATATAAACCTTTTGACTTCTTAAAATTTGCAAAGTGCGTGTTATGCACTTGAATTTGAATTTACGGAAACATATATCATTATGTTCTTATAAATAATTGATTGTTGAATTGAATGATATATTACAAAATTAGGATTAATGTTTAATTGGGAAAGTAATTTTTTGTGCTTGTAATAAACCATTTGTTGTTTAATATAGTGGTAGTGATAGTGTGTAAATCTAGCATGTTTTAATCCCTAATTTTTGTGCTTATTGGATATTTTGTTATGCTTAAATGTGAACTTTAACTTGGTTTTATATATTTTTGTTAGGCATTGATAGATATGATGAAAAAAAAAAAAAACATTTGGAGCATACTTGAGAAGTATTGGACCATAGGAGTTGATGCTGAAGTTTTCATGGACATTTTTTACACTGTTGAATTTACCCTTGTGCAAGACTAACAGTAGAGCAAGAGATTACGGGCTGAAATTACCTGGACGGCAGAACCCACATTTTTATCTAACATTTTGAGCTTAATTAACAGTGTAGGAAGAAGAGTTAAATATTATTTGATTGCCAATTTTGTTATATTGATGTGGACCCTAGTTTTTATTATTGAAAAAGTGTAAATTAGTCTTTTGGAGGAGCATTCTCTGAAACCTTAAGCTATTACGTTTTTAGGTTTTATTTTCAGAAACTTTACATGTATTTTCATGGTCATGCGTAGCTAAACTCTTCTTTTCAAAAGTTAATTCAAGGTTGAAGTTCTTCATAATTGTGAGCTTTGATTGTGATTAATTGTTCTTTTCAATTCTTTTGCATTAATGCTTTCGCTACAGCTTATTAGGAAATTTCATCCTCAATGTATTTTTATTAGTTAATTCATTTCGCCAGTCAATTAATTGATAGGATGCATGTAGCTAATCAATTAGATTAAATTTGTAATTATTTAGTCGAGTTGATGCAAGTATATAACTTGATTGTGTAGAAGCATTTGGGTTATATCAAGTAATTATATGATCTAATCTGAATGAATCTCGCTCTTAGGTTTATTGATTAGGTCAATGTCTTACTAGTTTTTAATGTTGCTAACATGTTAAATCTTTCGTCGTGATTATGGTTACTTATTAGTTAGAATTTATTATTAGATTGTATCTTAATAATCTAATAATCTGGTAAAATTGGTTGGGGGACATTCTTTTTAACTATAACTTGTCTATAATTATGAATTAAAAAAAAATATTATTAGCCAATGATCGATTTATGTGAACTTCACACCGCGAATTACCTTTGACTGACTTTGTTTCCCATTAATTTTGAATTTTAATTACTTTTGATGTCTTAATTTTATTTTTAGTCATCAATATTAAAAGTCCCTCGTTCTCACTTTTAATTTCAGTTTGGCAGTTTCAATTTTGGTTAGCCTTGGGACAAGACTTGTCCCTAGGGTTCGAACATTCTCAATCTATTAATAGTATTCTTGTGTTGTTTTGTTAAGAAGTGCAACTTTTTTATCTTTAGTGGTTTCGACACCCATCAAGTAGTAAGTTGGTAATGAAATTGTGTATTTTGCTTATCGATTCGATAGTATACATTTAGCAACCTATAGGTTTGTAAATTAAAATCTCAGTCGTTCTAAGCTATTCGAGACTTGACTCAATAAAAATTTTGTTCGAATTAGGTTAGAAAAATAAAGAAGCTAAAATTAAATCGAACTTTAAACGAGTGAACTCAAAGTTGTGACATTCCAACCCTAAACCTTACGTTGTTCCGACGTCATTTTTATGCATTACGTGCATTTTCATTAAAATGCATCATAATTTGATTTGATAATTAAGTTAAACATGGAATATATGATTTGGATTTGATAATATATAATTTGAATAAGAATTTCAAGTTATGTTTTAGGCTCGTTTGCCGTCGAAAGACACAAACAGAGCTAATTAGGGTTTTCGGACCCGCGCGATCGGAAAATGCCGAAATCGCGTAAAATATGAACCAAATGGTTTTGATATGATTTTATATGTTTATGAATATGTTTTAAAGAGTTTTGGGATTATAAATTTGTGACGAAGTCGTACGGTTTTGGTTCCGTAAAAAAAAATCGTCGAGTTTCGGAGTCGGTTTAGGGCACTGACCGAACCACGACAAATTTTCGGATTCCAATTTTTACGAAACTTCACCCATATGTTATTTTAATTGTTTTGACCTTAAAATCCTACTAAAATCCAGAATTTGAAGTGGAAATTGGCAGAAAATAAAAGGGGAAGTGAAAAGGAATAATGAAGAAAACCTAAACCTAAGTTAAGTGAGATAATTGTTGGTTTAGTTAAAAGAATAAGGTGGAGGTGTAAAGTGAGTGTTCTGGGATTTGTAGCAACTGGAGTATGTGCTGGAAAAGGGGCTAGAGTAGTGAGATAAGGGAGAGAACAGAAAGAAAGAAAGGAAACCAGAAAAAGAAAGAAAAACGAGAGAGAAAGAAACAGAAAGAAAACAGAAAAGAAAAGAGAAAAGGAAGCTAGAAAAATTATATGGCTGTGTTCCTTAGTGTCCAGGAAAGGTGAGGAACTAATTAGATAGAAGAGAGGGACGTTAGGTTGGCCGAAAAATCAAGAAATCAGTGAAGTTTGAGAAACAGGGGATAAAACGATAACAGTGGAAAAAAGTGAGAGGGAAGAGAAAAATAGTTTGCATGAGATGTTTTAATTGGTTGGGAAGGGTTGTAGGAAGGTAGAGCAAGGTTTTTTCGTCGAGTTTTGGTCGGGAAATTGTTAGGGTAAGCTGATTTTTGGCCGGAAAAGTTATCGGGAAAATAGGGGAAGCTATTGGAAAGCTTCTGCCCGTGGGTGAAGAAGACGGTCCAAAAGGGAACGAGATGCGTGCATTTTGGGGATTTGGCGTGCGCGCGGTTGAGCTGCTGCGGGCGAGATCAAAACGCACACAGTTTCTGCTTTTTGATCCCTGCGAGGCGCGCAGGCTAAACGGCACAGGATTGTGCGTTTTGAGGAAAATAGCATTAGTGTCTGAATTTTGGTAATTCTTGTTTTGACCCCCTGAACCTTAAATGTTTTTGCAATTTAGCCCTCCAGAATGAATTTATGTTTGTTTTCAATTTAGTCCAACTGTTTTATGTTTTAATAATTACAATTTGACCCCTGTAGTTTCTGTAGCCTTGCAAATTAGCCTTTCTGGGCAGATTTTGTAATTATTTATAATTACATTTTGGTCTCTCAATTTTATTTATTTACACTTTTGACCTGGGAACTTTTATAAATTATATTTTAGTCCTTCCAGCCTAATTTCGACATCTTGAATCCGTTTTTGATGTCAGAAATTTATTTTGAGATCGTTTTGAGGCTGAAAATTAAGATTTAAATATTTTGTTGAAGAATTTATTTATGAATTTAGTTTTAATTATTTGTTTGGTTTATTTAAATATAGTTTTGGTTTTAATAATTATAATTTTTATTAATTATAATTATTATATAATAAATTAAGTTTGTTAAATATTTTTAATATGTTATGAAATGATTTTCAATAAAGAAAATATACGGATTTAATTTTAAACGCAATTAACTCAAAGATTGATTAAGAAATCATGCATCATAGCATATATGGATTTCTGATTTGGTTATTTGAACATCATTACTATGTTATACATTATAGGCGCATCGAGTTCTCGAGCGGCGCGGGATAAACAACCCAAGAAGCACCCGAGTTCACGACAATGAGGTAAGTGCTAAACTCACTTACTTATGTGTTTGATATGAACTTTGTGATATTGCCAAGTATGTTATATTGAGAATGGTACTGAAACCCGGTCATTTAAGAGGTATGAGACTGTTGTTATATGCTTATGATAAATTGTTTGGACCGATACTGAAACCCGATCAATTGGAAATATATGATCTATGAATTGCTATGTTTGTGGTTCCTGAGTCGGTACTGAAATCCGACCAGTTGACTTATTTGATCTGGTTTATATGATATACATATGATGTATTAATCGGTACTAAAACCCAGTCACATGTTTATATGAAGTATGACAATATGAAAAGTATGTTTTTATAAGTGCATTTTCACAGAACTTAAATATGGCTGTTGTTATTATCGTAGCCAGTGTTTGCAGATTTCACGTATGAGAAACTACGGTTTCCTCTATGATTTGACGGAAAGGCCTACTGGTCCTATATGTTATAGAAAGACCTACAGGTCCTATATGATGTAGAATGATCTAGTGTATACTGCATAATAAAGGTTAATCCACGGATCCCTTTTTGACCGATGATATATTCCGGTCTTACAGGTTTGCTGGCCAGCTATGGTTACTGATATGCCGTGAAATTCTCGAGGCAACACTTGGTCGATTAATCACAACTAAAGAAAAAGGAAAGTCATGACATTATGCATCTTATGATATGGATTTAGTTAAACATGTTATATATGACCTGATATTGTACTGTTTTGATATATTTTGATGAATTGCCCTATTTGTTGACTGTTATTGTATTGTTTAGCACTTGCTGAGTATGCGACTCACCCAAATCGCATCATGTGTTTTCAGGTCTGCTGTTTGAGTGAAGTACTGCGACTTCACTGGTTTATGTTCAGATCCATACAGCTGAAGTCTAGGTCTCTCTCCCTCACACCACGACATCTGTATCTGCTGCATATAGTTTTTGCTTTATGCTATGTTTTGTATAGCATATTTATATGTTTTGGAATATGTATATAATTAGCATGTTATGTTAATAGAGTTTTTGAATAAACAGGCTATTGATATGTAAATATGGGTTGTAATATGTTTGGTATGAGTTTTTGGTTTATGCTTCCATTATGTGTTCAATTAATGATTGACATTGACTTAGGTTAATGTGAGAAATAAAATGTTATAAAAAAATATGAGATGTTTTATAACTTAAGGTATAAAAGAGGACGTTACACCTCGGACACTTCTTAGTTTTTGTTTGAGCAGCACCTCCATTATTGATGACTTAGTTATCATTAATGAAAACTGGTCACCCATGCTAAGATTAGTCTATAGGATAAAATTTGGCAACATAGCAGCTTTTCCTTATTATAAGCATCAAATGAATTAGGACTTTTTTTAGCAACATAGTAGCTTTTTCGTAGTCCTAAATCTGCTTGAAGGCTAGCACTTTCAAATTCAATACAACTTTTTTATGAGCATCACATTCTTCATTAGGACTTTTTTCTTTAGAAGTGAGCAATGATGTTGATTTAATTTGAGATCAGAAATAGTCTTTCGCTTAAAATAATTTTCCATTTGTAAGTTACATTAAATATATATCATAAAAGATAATTAAATTCTAATTAATATAAAAATATGTGAAAAGTATTAAACATTAAAATTCATTATTTGCTACAAATGCTACATTTTAAATACATAACTGAAAAAAAAAATTAAACTCAATAAACTTCTCTCAACTCAATTTTCTTTATCCAAATTAAATTTACTAGCAATAAAATAACTTATGAATTTCTTATATAAGCAAATTGAATATAACTCAAAGTTAATAGCTTATTATATAAGCAAATTAAATTTCTTAACTTATGAGCTTAGTTTTTGATTAAATAAAAACAATTGGTGTGGTAACATATATAAAAAATACCAACTCAATAAAATAATTTTATATAAATATTTAGTTTATTTGAATTTGAAAAATTAAATACAAATTATACAATAATATAATATAGCATGAATAATACATAATCAATAATTTAAAAAAAAATAAAGATAATTGATTAATGAGTACCTGCAGCAGGAGGCAAACGCTGATGAAATTGAAAAGAGCTGCTAACTTTAACATAAACAAGCTACTAAATGAAAATTTAAATATTATATTATAAAAGAGTTGGTTTTGTTTCAGTCTTTCACAAAGCCCACGCCATAAATAGGCTCAATCTAATATAAATATAAACTTCATTATTTTTCTATAATTGGAAGGTGGTCAATTGATGACCGTATATACATGTTGAAGATGAATGGAAAATATGAGTTCATAGAATTTATAAATGAGACCATTTTTAATTTTTTTAATTAATATAATTGTATTTCGATAGAAAGAAGCATGTGATCTGCTTCTTCCAAACACTTTTTGCCTACACTCCTTCACATGTACCATAGCATTTTTTATTTTGTTTACAGGACAAATACTTTTTTTTTAACGAATTTACAGGTCAAATACATAAATTTATTACATATAAATTTCATAGAATTGCACGAAACTAGCAAATAAAAACACAAACATTAAAATTAGTGAGATAGTCAATTTTAGTGTGCTTATTTTGTTACTTTTATTATTTTTATTATTATTATTATTATTATTATTATTATTATTATTATTATTATTATAAAAAATAAAAATATTAGAAAGTTGGAAACAACATTTTGAAAAATGAATTTTCACCGCTGTTCGTCCCTCTTCAATGCTGAAATGAACAGGACGATGTCGCCATTCACTACCTTAGCCGATCTTGACCTCCATTAGCACCGACAATATGGTCATGAACATTTAGAACTAGACCCAAATTCTTTTAACCTTCGATATATCAAGTTTTTGACGATGAAATCACGATTTGAGGCAACTGAACAAATGTCCAAGAGACGGTGATCATTTTTGTACCTATCTTGTCGTCATTCGTTGGATGGAAAAAATGGTCATCTGTGACTTTTTTGCATATTTCAGTTGCATACTATAGAATCATGAAAAAATAAGATCATATTTAAAATCTACAAGTCGAGAGTTTTCTGATGAAATATGATTTGTTAAGTTTCATCACCATTACAATTTTCCAATGGCCAGTGGCGGCTAAAGATTTTTCAATGAAGAATATAAAGGTGACATGGCTGTGTTTATGGTTTTTGTTACCTTTAGCGAATTGTATTGAAATTTATTGTATTTCATTGAAGTTTACTGAATTATATTAATATTTATTGAATTGTATTGAAGTTTAATAAAACGTATTGAAGCTTACGAATGCTAAATTGTATAGAAGTCTACTGAATTCTATTAAAGTTTACTGAATTGTATTAATGTTTATTGAATTGTAGGATTTATTGATTTATATTGATTTTTATATATTTATATTATTGATTTCTAATGATTTTTATTGATTTATACTGATTTGTATCCATTGTATTGATTTGTATTAATTTATACTGATTTCTATTGTATTTATTTGTATTGATTTTTATTGATTTACACTAATGATTTGCACTAATTTCCACTCATGCTAATCATTTGTAATGAAAACTATGGATTTATATTGAATTCTAATGATTTGTATTGATTTTTATTCATTCTACTTTTTGTATTGATTTTTACTAATTTCTATTAAATGTAAGTAATTAGCAGAAATCTATTTTTGTCATCGATTAATATTTAATCGGCAAAAACAGTTTTGGCAGTAACTTTTGCTATAGGTGTCAGAATGACTATTACAATCACTTTTTGGAAATACCTTTTGAAGTTTTTTTCTATATTTTTTAGAGTGTTCTTGAACTTTTTCTTTCTTTTACTAAATGCTTATTGAAACTTATTGAATTATGTTTACTGATTCTTATCGAAACTTATTGAAATTTAACAATTTGTCACATTCATCTTCTCTAACCAGATGAAATCCTAGCCTCCATCATAACCTAATAGCCGTCCGATTGAAAATCATCCACAAAATTGACTAAGCCATACCAAATCTTTAAAGAGATCGAGAACGAATCATTTGACACCAAAATCATTGCCATAGGGTCATTGGAGGGTGGCGAAAAAGGTGATAGAAAATTCTGCAGTTTTTGAAGATTTACCGTTGATCGTAATTAGACCGGCACGTGTGGCTGCTATCAGAACCCAAAGGTGGCAAACTTGATTGCACTTGACTCGATTGGAAATCAAATTTTTGCTGGTGGGCTGCATGCCAGTAGTGGTGACTGGAGGCCGCTGCGGTGGCGGTACGCAGGGGTTTCCCAAAAAAGGTGGCTGTCCTGTTTTTATTTTTTTTCTTTTTCTTTTATAAAAATTAAATTAATTTTTTATTAAAAAGGGAAGTTTTGGGATATTTTGCATTCTTTTCTTGACACGTGCTATTTTACTAGTTCATACTTTTGTGTTTTTTTTATGTAAATTATATTTGTATCATTTTACTAAATGTCCCTATAATATATTTAGTTAGTTTCTTATAAGAAAAAAAAAATAAAACTAACAAGAAAAATAGAAATTCTATACTAGATAAAATTAAGACAGAAAGACTAAATAATTAAACAAAATCCAAATGTAGATAGAATTATTTTATCAACATTTAGTTACTAAATCGTAATATCAGTTAGCCATGAAATAAAGTAATTTTCCGCGGTATTATTTATAAAAACTTAACATTCAATATTTTCATTTTATCTTAATTTTTATAAACATGCTAAGAGAATTTATAAGGGTTAATATCTAAGGACTACCCTTATTTGGCTTGAAAAGATCAAATAAATTATAATTTTAGAGGATGGAGACCAAATTTATTGGCTTGATGTTTCATTAATTCAATTCGGTGAATAAAGTATTATAGTTTCACTTGCTGTTTTTAATTATAAGATATTAATTGATTAATTTAATTGTATTGTAATAAAATATTTAATAGTAGTATGATTTATTATTTTACTACTGATATTTTTCTTTCTAAAAATGAAAAATAGTAATTGGTATTTGTTAATATTCATAATTAAGACTATGTTTCATTAAACCTTCTTAAAAATAGACTATGTTTAATCTAAATAAATAGCTAATTATAAGATTGTTATATAGAGGGTGTTTCCCTGAACTTAAATTTTTTGGCTTATTGAGTATAAGCTGAAAAACACTTAAAATAAGTAGGAATTCTTTAGGATTATTCAAAATATGTGAAGGTATAAGGTAATTGGAAAATATGGAAATAGCTTAAAATAAGCAATTTTGAAAAGTTTTAAATTATAACTTATTTTAAAATTGCTTAGATTATAATAAAAAAAAGAGTGCTTATAAAAGAAAAATCACTTGGAATAAGCACAAGAAAACACCCTCATTGATGGATGAGGTTAAAGAGAAGAAAAGCAGAACGTCCATGGCATGAACGAGGTGATTCGACAAATGATACTGAATCCAAGAAAATAGCAAAGGGATTCTTACGCAAGCAGTAGTGCTGGTCCAACACGGTACTGAGATGACAAATTATAAACAATATTTACATATTAATAAGTCTGTCTAGCTTTCCATTGCCTTCACGAACACTACATCTGCATGCATTTATATTATGGAATCCTATTAATTTGCAAACTTCCACTCAATGTATTTGAATTCAACAGAAAGATTTACAGAAGAAAGATGAAAGAAAACAATTGTAAATGAGAAGGAAAATCACAACTGCTAAACAGAAAACTATACTGCTAAAACATTACATTCTCACTACTACTGCATTCTATTTATATACATCAAAAACGGACTCCAAACTCTAATTACACTACATTTAACAAAACTACAAGTTGCTGAGATGAGCTGGCATTTGATCAGG
>CANUEY010589919.1:0-13048 GCA_948099555.1 Croton setiger
TTATTAAAATAATATTTTTTTTTTTTTTTATTAAAAAAATTTAAAAAATTTTAAAAATTTTTTTTTTAATCTTTTTAAAAAAATTACCCCCCCCCCCCCCCCCCCCCCCCTCCCCCAAAAAAAAAAATCTTATGAAGATAAATTTGATGGTATCTAAACAGACAGAAAGCCTACATACAACTAACTGTCAAATATGAGAAAATGCTTTTTTGAGATTATATAAAAGGACAAGAAAATTAAAAATCAAGATCATTTTAATCATAGACGAGTAGAAAGAATCATTTACTTGATTTCACTGAAATAGCTGAGATTAGTGGGCCATAGACTCCAAGTCTGGGAATTCGAGTGGTACCCTTGCCAGCCCAATAGAAACGGATCTCCAAGTTACCATTTGAAACATTAGCTTCATAGGTTCTTGTTAATGGAGTAAAAACAGCAGAAGCTTCATTTTTAATATTAAAATCCTTCTCTACTAAATTATCCTGCAGCACACAGTCAAGAGACGGCGTTTCTCACATGCAAATAAAATGGAAGAATGTGTGTTTGGACCTCAGAATTCCGACCATTCTGAAGCCAGCTTGATGTGCTGTGTATGCGCACAAGAAATAGACCAACATGTATTTCAAAAAACTAAAAATTTGAAATTTCTTTGCAGAATAAACGACACGAAAAAAAAGGCAGTCATAATTGAGAAGTCTATGATCCTTTCCAGTATTCTCCACAAGTCTTCTAATTCTCAACCATAATGTCTAGTTTAAAAAAAGCTTTCACAAATTAAATTCTCTCCAGTAAAAATGTTTGAGATGAGTTATTACCTGAATATAAATATCAAAGACACGCCTCCCAAGATTGTCATACAGATGATTATTTGTGAATTGTGTCTCTGCAAAATGTAGGCTGACACTATAACTTCCATTCTCTAAGCAATATCGATAGTAAGTAAGGGACAGAGGAGATAAGCGTGCTGTCCTGTACAACACATCAAGGTTTGATGATGACGAGTTCATAATGTTGGACTCTAAGTTCCTATCATCATTATCACCCAAAAAATCACCAGTGGTACTAAATCCCCAGTTATTGCTATGTTGATAAAATCTTGCAGCACCACCAACATCATCTGCATCTCCTTCATACGTATCCCCATCTACTACCTCATTGTTTCCACCACAATTTATAAATAAGTTGTGCCCATCTGCAATTAGGTTTTAAAACAACTTAGAGAAGCACTTGTGAGAAACTATGAGACTGGGTCAATTTAAAAGGCTGAAAATCTGTCATGATAGAAAGATAAGAAGCGCCTTACCTCATCGCAGCAAAAATTTTCATTCATATTAGTTAAAGATTCCTAAAAACTTATTTCTGCAAGCAATCTTCTTTTATTGGATATTCTTCATTCATTTGAACTACCTTTTTACCTCACTAAGCCAAATTTCAATTGGATTTTTGTTTTCTATGATTTGAACCAATGGCCCTACAAGCCTGCTAAGTTTTGCTGATACAACTTCAATATAGAATATAAATTTCCAGATAATTCATCATAATAGAACTTGGACATAGAATACTCACATTGAACACAACTGAAATCTTCCATGCATGCCCCGTCTCTAAATTAAGTTGAAAAGAACACAATTGATGATTCATTAGTCAACATAAATTATTACAATGAAAATATTCAACTTTTTATTCAACTGACCAATTATAAGCACCATAGGAAGGTTTTTACATATATGGAAGCTAAGTTATGAGGGTTTAACTAGTATGGTCAGCAAGAAAAGCAACTTACAAGTCATTCCTCATCGAAGAACTTCGGTACAGGTTCAAATTCATTTCCCTAGAGAATTAACAACCGGAATGTGAAAATACAATAAATAAAATAAAACTATCCAATATTTTCATCCTTGATATTACATTTAACACATGAAAAGAGCATTTCATTTATTCTTAATAATAAATCAAGATAATGACCTTCTCTGCTGACAAGCTGGCTGCCCAGGGCTTTGTCTTGTGAAGTTATTATAAGAAAGGTCCCTGCATTAAGTTGAAGAAATGATGTCTAGGTTTTGATGACAACAATAAAACAGAGGTGCAAATTTGACAGCAGTAAGAGAAATTTGAATCAACACCCAGCACCTTGAAGAGACACAATTAATATGGTTTTAAGTGGGCACAGCAATGCACCAAAGCAAACAGTAAACAGATAACTGATAACTGTAGATTGCCCCTAACATCTACCCACAAAAAGTCCTGAGTACTCAACAGTGCAAAATAAACTCGCAAATGCATTTCACTGATATTTAATGCATTTCAAGTGACAATAGTAGAAATTTAAGCATCCAAGTGATGAGATACATACACATCTATTCCTTTCTTAATAATTGGAATATCTCCATTGAGCAAGTTGTGAGTTAAAAAGCTGCCAGGAGCAGATCAAGTGGTTAGTTTAGATATAGATATGGAGACAAATCTATAAAAGTACTCAAAATCTAGAATCTGGTTGTATACTTACAGAAATAATAGATTTGCGGTGTTAATTGAGGTGGGAAGCTTCCCACTTAGATTATTAAAGCTGAGATCCCTGCCCAAAAATGAAGCATGAAGCATCTGTGAAAAGATACAACACTTTTCTTTGTTTGTTTCCACTAAAAATCCAGGTCTTTTTTAAAGCTGTAGAAGTGCTTTGCATGCAACAACAGTAAAATAGTTCAGGTGCAGTTTTTGGAAAAGAGCTTTTATCTTACTTAGTATCATACTATCCTTTTTAAAGTATTGATACATTACATATAAAATTTTATGTATTGTAAATATTACAGCATCCTTTTCAGAGTAGTCTAATTGGTAAACGGTACAATATTGATAAAGTAAATATGAATGGAAAATTCAATTTTATTACTAATACTCATGTATTGTACTTACAGAGTTCGCAGGTTTTCCATTTCCCAGATGTATGTTGGAATTTCTCCAGAGATTTTGCAGTTCCTCAAGACTCTGAAAATCCAAAAATAACAATGTCAAGCAAACTGATACGATAATTAAACCTTTTACGAACATCAAAAAGCAAAGTGAACATACATCCGGCTTAGACCTGTTATGCTAGTCAGATTAGGAAAAGCCTGAATTGTCCCATTTAATTCACTAATCCTCCTGCATATAAATTGCCACTATGAGCAGATAACTGAAATAACAAATAAGCAAACATGTTTGAGGTAATAAGGGGTTGAAAATTTAACTGCCCACAGTGCAAGGTGTGTATTTAAAAACTAAAGACAAATCAAGCAGTTACAAAATTGAGAAGTTCCACTAACAAATCTTTCAATTTCTGCAAAACAGAGATTGCTGACGGAATCAGTCCTTTCAGTCCACTGCCTTCCACTTCTCTGAAAAAAAATAAGAGCATATTCAACAACCAGAATATAGAATTTTTTTTTTGGCAACTGCCAGGGAATGAATGCTGGATCTCACAATCTGTTAAGTTGCTGCCAGCTTTGTATAAAATCAGGTATGCTCCCATTGAAGTTGTTGTCGCTTATCCGACTACATCATACAATAAAAGTCATAATTCAGCACTTGCTCTAAATTAGTGTTTAATCAAATTATTTTTTTATTCTGAATAAATCTTACAAATCAGTCAGGCTTTTAAGTTCAGCAAGTTCCACTGGTAAACTGCCACTCAAGTTATTGGAAGATAGTAGCCTGGAGTAGGAGACTAAAATCATTCTTAATCCAGAAAGGGAGAAAAAAAAAAAAAAAGGCAAAACGAACTGAAGGGGGAAAAAGACTAATGAATTAAGCATCCATAAAATTCCTTACAAACTTGTCAAGTTAACTAACTTCCCCAGCTCCTTTGGGACTGGTCCATGAAATTGGTTAGCTTCAAGGTTCCTGTAAAACAATAAAGCATTAAGCACTTCAGCAATTGGCAGAAAGTCTATTTTTCACTATTATGTGTCTTTATGAACCAGTGGATAACTAGAATATCACAATTATGTCAAAGCAATCCTGCATGGTCCAAATTGTAAAACATACAAGTAAGCAAGGCTGGTGAAGTTCTCCAAAAAGCTAGGAATATTCCCGGATAATCGGTTTACCAAAAGAGAGCTGCAAAGAGTTTTGTTCAATTGGACAAAATGCATAGTAAACTATATTCGATACAAAGAGGTGAAAACAAGAAGAGTTACATGGACTTCAGCTGCATAGAAGCCCATTCTTGCGGTATTGAACCATTTAAGTAGTTGTAAGCAAAATCACTGCAAGTCAGGAAATAAGTGAGTTTTGAAAACTGACAGAAAATACAAAGAGAAAAGGCCAATGTGTGAGTTTGGGCATCCGTTTTGTCTCGCAAACTATGAAATAAGAGGGAAACTTGATCTTGGAATCTTGCTTCCATAACCTCAATTATTTTCAGCAGCAAATTTGACCATCAAATATGACATATTAACTTTTTTGTTTCTGCAAAAAAAAAAAAAAAAAAAAAAAGGAAGCATGCCCAAATGGACATAACATTTAGGAATATATATGCTCACATAGTTTCAAGATATGGAAGCTGAGTGAGTTCATGTGGAAGTATTCCTGGAAGACTGAAGTTCTTGATTGCCCTGGATACAAACCAAATTCATAATTAACCTAGAATTAAGCTAAAGCAATATTTAGAAGCAAATTGGCCACAAAGATACATTCTGTACTCCGAAGCTAGTACTTCTACAAGCTACTAGAGAGAATCAAGCACTATTTGAAGCATTCTTAATAATCATTTCTGAAATTTTTGATTCTTAATACAAGTTATGATCTAAGGTAATCCAAATCATCATCAAATCATGCATCAATTGTGAACCCATTCGACCAAGTAAAACTCTGATTCAGTTATAAACATGACCAAGATCAACATTTACATTGTACAAAGAAGCAACCATTTGAATTTTGAATTTAGTTTGCTGGGCTGGAATAATATGACTGTTGCACTGAATGACTTGTGTTTTTTCCCCCTTATGCCTCAGACACCAAATTAAGAAAAAGCTTGAATCTTGGGGAACTTACAGAGATACAACGTGGCAAGTGTTGTTCTGCAATTGGCAGCTACAGTTGATGCTTCTTTGCCCTCCCGTTGTGGGATCCGTCCAATTTCCACAAGCATTTTCGGCCGTGAAACTCCAGTTAGCGGCTCCCATTTTTATTGAAATTTGATTTAGAGCATCCACTACATGCAGAAGAATAGCATTATAGAGCACTGCACAACCTTCCATACCCACTAGTGTACTGTATACATATTGAAATCTTACATACAAGCTGCAATGGCAAAAATAGAAAAAGAAAAAAGAAAGCATACCCTCATCTTGAGGCAGAGTGGCCGCAGAAATTCTTAAAGTAACTGTAGCTAAGTAGCTCAAAGCAAGAAATGATAAAACCAAATATTTGGAGAAGAACATAACTGAAATTCCGAAAAATGCCTCTACTTTTCTGGACTTTGCAATCCAAAGAAGCGTTTATATGATTTTTTTCCCTAATTTAGGTAAAAATCACAACTCGTTTTTACATACCAGTGGATCCAAAGCAATGTTTATTTGGCAATGCAAAAGCAGCCATTTTTTAAAATACCCATGTTCCTTTTAGTTTAGTCAAATAAAAAGCCATTCTTTTACTTTCATTGAAATACTAGTTTATCCATTAATGGATGTGAGTACAATACAGAAATGTGTAAAGACTTCCCTTTTTTTTTCGTACAGGTTGTGCTTCTATTCGCAATCACAAAAGTAACTGGTGGTACAAATTTTCCAACAGCATGCATGACTAAAGATTAGGTAGCTTTTCCGATGTGGGGTCATCTAATTAGGTTCGGACAAATTCCAATTTGAATTCTTGGTGCTGCTCTGTTATACTCTTATTAGTCTAGCTGCTTTCTTAAGAAGAAAAGAAAGAGACGACAAGCCAACGTGTATGCATCCAAAACGCAATTGCTTTGACGTGGAAAATACTTTTTCGAAAATAATAGGAAGTTCGAAGACAGTTGATGCGAATTGACTAATGCTGTATTTATGGAAGTTTTAAAAACCGTATTACAAGAAATATATAGCCACAAAACGAGGGCTCAATCAGTTGCAGCTACAGAAAGAGGGGGAAAGAAAGATAGAGTGGGCATCTCAGTTTTGTTTTAACCTAAATGTTAGTTTTGCAAAATTTATCCCTCTTCATACAGTATATATACAATACGGTTTTTAAACTTCCATAAAGATTCGCGTCAACTGTCTTCTTCGAACATTCTATCAGAGCTCATATTTTTTTCGCCTGCTCTTTTAACAAACGAAATTTACATGCAGAAAAGTTTGCAAATTCAGTCTCAGATTGCAAGAAGAGCGATAAATCCATGCGCCGGCGCCGTCGACCGCTGGCTACAAGGCCAATTTTTTAATATCCAGCGAGAGTGAAAAAGAAAGAATCTTGTCAGCCTATTTTTCACGTGATACGCCGCCGTTTTGCTGCCAATAGAAGGCTGGAGAAGAGAGCTCCATGCATTAACAATATAGGAAGATAAACTACAATTTCATAGACTGATTAGAAAAAGAAAATGTATAAATTACAAATTTATGGAACTAACAATTTTAAATCAAAAGAAATGCAAGCATTAACCTCAATTCATGAGGTTGATTTAGAATACAATTACAAATGCAGGTAAAGAATCATGAAAACAGTATTTTTCCTAGCAATTTACAGCCTCAACTTTTAAAGAAAACCTATATTATGAATATACATTAATCATCTGGAATTTATGTTGTAACTGTTAAGATCATCTGAAGAAGATGCTGTAATGGAAAATGAAGTAGAAATTTGGCTATCTATCTGTTTATAATCTTTTCTTGCTTTGTACCTCATATATGACACTTCATCAATATCAAATAAATCTTGATCAGTAACAGAAGAAGATTTAAAGTTATGGTTGCTACTTGAACTCTGACTTCTTACTTCCTTTCGATGCTCTCTTATGGCTTTAAACCTCAAATCTTCATTATAACTACTTGCTTCAGGAACCACATCTGGTATAGCTATAGTTCCTTCTAGCATGCTTACCACTTCAGACATGGTTGGTCTTAACGAAGGCGAACCATTCGTGCATAAGAGCCCCACTTTAATCATCCTTTCTGCTTCATCTTTGTTGAAATCAGATCCTAGTTTCTCATCCGTAAAATCTATCAGGTTTCCATTCTGCTGCAAGTGGCATGCCTGTAATGCCAAAAATTAGAAATGTTATGTGACTGAAGAAAAGTTTTTGCCTTCTGTGTAATCTTTATAAAACAGAGAATATGCAGAATCTTTTATCAATGGACATTTGAATTAACATTACCCAATCTAGAAGGCAAGCAAAATTTTCGTCAGGTCCGTGACTCATATTGTGTTTCCCGCTAGCAATCTCCAGTGCCACAATACCGAAACTGTAAACATCTGCTTTGTGTGTCAAATAACCCCATAATGCATATTCTGGTGCCATATATCCACTGTATGTCAAAACATTTGGTATTTATTGTTAGAACTCATCATGTTAATAATTTTTTGTCAAAAACAGCATTAGAACTTGATTATTGTGGTTCCATACATAGTTCCAGCAATCCTGGTGCTGATGTGGGTTTTTTCCTCTGTATCAAGTTTAGCCAACCCGAAGTCAGAGATTTTAGGGTTCAGATTCTTATCAAGGAGAACATTGGTAGCTTTGATGTCCCTATGAACAATTTTCAGCCTCGACTCTTCATGTAGGAAAGCTAATCCCCTAGCTATTCCAACACAAATCCTTTGCCTTGTTTGCCAGTCCAGTTTCATTCGTTGTTTTTCTGGGTCTATGGACAGTCATTGAAGGAATATTCTTTTTAAAAATGAATTTTTATTCATTATCTCACTCATGTATGTATGAAACTTACATATAATTCTATACTTACCAAGCAAAGCACGGGCAAGACTATTATTTTCCATGTATTCATATACTAGCAACAGTTGATTTCCTTCAATACAGCAACCATGAAGTTTCACAAGATTTGGGTGATTCAAACATGAAATCATACCTATCTCGTTCAAAAATTCGCGGTTCCCCTGAGTTGACTTTGAAGATAGCTGCTTTACAGCAATTACAGTGCCATCAGGTAACACACCCTGGATATCAGCAATAAAAATGTTAACTTTAGCAGAACTTGCATATTCTGAAATCTGAAGGCTTGAGTAATTACAATAAGAACAAAAAGAAAAAGAAATGTAAATATTGTTCTTAGTACCTTATAAACTGGACCAAATCCACCTTCACCAATTTTACTTGTAGAATCAAAATTATTGGTGGCAGCTTTAATTTGCTTTAAGGTAAAAGAAGCTGTTTGTGTTTCTACTCCTTGAAGTTCTGTAAAAATCACAGCCATATCTTAGAATACAAAGTACGAAAACAAGCTGGCGGTGGCAGGATTATCAGTCAAAATTAGTCCAAACCTATTTGCCTTCCATCCTTTGCTTTTGAATAGCGCCTCCACCAAAGGATGCCCAATCCTAACAAAATAATACATGCTCCTATGACTCCAACAACAACTGGAACAACTTTTGTCTTTCCTCCTTCTGAAGGGACATCAAAGTCTGTCCAAAAGGACCAATCAGGAAGCTATGCTATTAGAATTCAACGATCCACAAACAAGTAAGGGAATTCTAGCTATATGCTAATCAATAAAATAAGGAAAATACTTCTTTCTAACAAAAATCTTCTAATGCATCTGCTACGTTTCTCTATAATTTGACAAACTTATCGACTCACTCAAAATAAGGAAAAATCATCATTGTTAAATAATCATATATGGCACTACTCATTTTAACGAAAGAAGCAACTGCAATAAAAAGAATATGAAGGACCATACTTACTAGGATCTACAGAAATAGCTGATATGAGAGGGCCATAGACACTACTAACAGGAACTTTTGTAGTCCCTTTACCAGTCCAAAAGAAACGGATCTCCAGGATGTTATTTGTCACAGTAGCATTATACTTCCTTACAATTGGTATAACAACACCTTTAGCTTCAACTTCAATATTGAAATCCTTCTCTACTCTATCATTCTGCAATGCAGTATTCCAAAAGTTTTTTTCTAATCAGTTGATAAAAAGCAATAAGGTCTGCTTCTAACAACATAGCCTAACGTTATTAAAACTTTTCTCAAATCATAAATTTTCTGAAGTTAGGGAGCAGCTGGTTACCTGAATAAAGATATCAAACAAACGACTTCCGTGGCTGCTATATGTGGTGTTGGAGAACTGGATCTCCGCAAAGTGTAGACTCACTGTATAATTCTCATTCCTTAAACAACGACGGTAATAAGTAAGTGAGGTAGGAGAAAGGCGTGCTGTACGGTACAATTCATTGATGTTTAGGGATGGAGAAGCTGCTATATAAGCTCTGTTTTGGAAATTATTGTCATCCATATAGTCTCCAGTACTGCTTAGTCCCCAGTCATTACTCGGATAGAGCAATGAAGCACCGCCAGTAACACTTCCATCTCCTTCATATGTCTTGCCATCTATGTCCACAGTTTCTCCACCACAATTAATGTACATAGAGTGCCAATCTGCCAAGAAATAATTCCATTAAAGGACAACATAAGAATGTAAAACACATGTTCTTTCAAAAAAAAAAAAAGAGAACGTAAAACACATGCATTGAACTATTAAGACTATTTAATTAAATAACTAGTATTTTGGTGAATTGAAAGGTTTATCATCCCATGTAATTAAACCATCATTTTTAGTAGCAAATCTTCTTAACAATAAAAATATTAAAAAAAATGGCATTGCTATTCCATTTTAACCTTATTCTCTCCTTTCTTGCTCCCATATTTCCTCTTACTCTGCAGCAGTTCTTGTAAGAAGTGGCTTTATATTCAAATTTCAAAATTTAACTGAAGTATAGTTAACCAGCCTTGTCAAATCAAATAGGATGAATAAAATTGTTACTTTATTATATTAAAAAAAAATTTAAGAATTTACTGGTACATCTGTTTAGTGTCACCTTTGCAGAATATTTATTGTTTTTCACAACTTTTAGCTGTGAATGTAATCCTAAAACTATATGCCAAAACCTCCTTTCAGAACAAATAATTTTGCCTATTACTTACATTGATCACAACTGTAATCGTTTAGACATGCTCCTCCTCTAGATGATCCAAAAGAGAAAGATCAGAATCATCATCCCCTCAAAATTATCCATAATAAGAAGTTCAAATTGAAACCATGGAGAAATCTTAAATCTCTTTGAACTGTAATTATAAGTTGGAATGGAAGGCAACTAACATGTCATTTCCCATTGAGGAGCTTCGGAACAAATTTAGACTTAGATCCCTGTAGAAATCACCCAAGGCAAATAGAGAGAGTTCAATACTCAAACTACCCAATAATGTTGAAGAAAAAGAAAGCATTCAGAATAAATTTTAATCACTAAATAAATAGAAAATTACTAACATCTGGCGACAAGCAGGCAGGTCAGCATTTTTCCTTGTGAAGTTGTTGTAAGATAGATCTCTGCTTGCAGAAACAATGGAATATATGAACAATTCAGGGAAGGATTTAATTCCTTTGGAACAAAATCATTCTTTGCTTCCTAAAAGGTTCAAACTATATTTCATGTATATGATCGAAACTTCAAACTTCACTAGAGCTACGACAGCAACTAGGGAATTTACAGATGGCAATTATTATCCAAAACAAAGAGAGAAAAGTACATACATGTTCATCCCTTTCCTGAAGAACGGTATATCTCCAGTCAAAGAATTGCCGCTTAGAAATCTGACCGCAGCAAAACCAAGTGGTTAGTATCTTGCATAATGCAAAGCTACACATCAGAAGATCCAAGAGTTTTAAGTTTCTATGCTCACACAAAAACCAAAGATTCTGTGGTTATAGCATTTGGAAGTTCCCCATGTAACTTATTAAAACTGAGATCCCTGTCCAAAATTGTGAAACACACATTAAACACGAATCCTGATGCTTCAACTACCATGAAAATTTTATCTTATCACATTCTTTGGGATAAATTCCTATTTAAATTCCTTTGGAGAAACAATTCAAAACAATGGGCTGCAGCAATTAGTTCCTATCATCATAGATACTAGATAGACCAGTTTTGGATTCAATATCAGGAAAAAGAAAAAGGAATGCAGCAGTTGTATACTTCCATTATCATGCATAAGGTGCATTAACTTAAATTTTTCAATTATAGTTATTGTAAAACAAACTTGAAACATTTCTCATAAATTAACTTACAAAATACGCATGCGATTCATTTGCCAGATGTATGGAGGGATTTCTCCTGATATATTGCTACTCCTCAGATACCTAAAAGTTCCACCTAACCATGTCAGATCTAACGAACATTTTTGCAAACAAATTCACACATTTGAGAACTGTATGGAGCAAACTAAGTGAAACATACAGCCTTGTGAGGCCAGTTATATTGCTCAGATCAGGAAATGCCTGGATTGTGGAAATTATATCTGTAATCCTCCTGCATATAGAAGCATTATTATAGTCATCAAAACAATAAACTGCTGTACAGTGAGAAGTTCATGTAGAAACAATCAATGTAGAAGAATTCCTAATCTGATTAATCAATTGAACATTATATCAAAAATATATTTTCACTCACAAGTCAGTTAATTTTTGTAAAACAGAAATTGAAGGTGGAATTGGTCCTTCAAGTCCACTAGCTTGGATTTCTCTGCATGTCAAACAAAATCCGTCAAGAAACTTCAAGCACAAAAGAGTAATCTTTGTTGACAGTCTTTTAATTTTTCTTTTCTTTTTTTGGAAAACACTCATTTTCATTTTCTATTGCCTCAAAATTTGAAAAGAAAAACAGTAATTTTCTGTGGGAAGATGAAGATCTTACAGTCTCTTGAGGTTCCTCCAGTTCTGTATAAAATCTGGTATCCTTCCATTAAGACTGTTATCGCTTATCCGACTACATTGTGCAAATGGAGAGTAGAAACACATTATACATATGTCAAAATTATGTGCACAACATGCATAATAATTCTGAAAGGCTTACAAACTAGTCAAGTTTCTCAATTCAGCAAGTTCCATTGGCAAACTTCCAATCAATTTGTTGGAAGACAGGATCCTGCAACAACAAATTAATTTAATGTTATACAGTCAATCCAATGTAGGAGAATAAGGTATAGGGGGAAATCCAAATTTGAAAATGAGTTCTATAGAATTCCTTACAGATTTTCCAAGTTAACCAATTTTCCAAGCCCCCGAGGCACAGAACCAGAAAATTGGTTGGATTCAAGGTTCCTGGCAAGAGATAAAAAATACAATGAGATAACTAGAGTACTTTGCTGCAAGTGCAAGCACTTCAGCAGATTCATAACTGGGTAGATACTTGTGGACAAAATACTCAGTAACAGTGATCAGAAGAATTCCCTTGAGAAAATCTTGCTGTTCGTAGAAGGACAGCTGTGTGGTTTAGGAAGAGAGAGAAAGCAAAGTGTGGCACTATAATTATTTTTTTGCCATCATTTCATCCAAGAAAACTAGATAACCACATGATATAAAATTCATTGACAAGGAAACTCTTCAATAAATAATCGTATAGTGCTCCAAGAAACTTGCATGCACTGAAATTGCAACTTACAAGTATGTAAGACTGGTAAAGTTCTCCAAATAGCTCGGAATACTCCCCGATAGCTGGTTTGCAAGAAGAGAACTGCATAATGGTGCTTCTATCAAGTCAATAAGAAGCACGAAAATATCCATTAACATAAAAAGGTGGTGCTAAATAAAAAAGAATCATAGCTTACATTGATGTCAGTTGCATTGAAGCCCATTCTCGTGGTATAGAACCATTCAGATTGTTGTAAGCAAAGTCACTGCAAGTCAAAAAGATGCAAGCTTAAAAATCTAGTATCCCAACTACTTTTGTAGCTGAAAGTTAATAGAAAGAAAGACTAGCTGGGGGGGGGGGGGGGGGGGGGGGGGGGGGGGGGGGGGGGGGGGGGGGGGGGGGGGGGGGGGGGGGGGGGGGGGGGGGGGGGGGGGGGGGGGGGG